>JAMZAV010004789.1:0-77306 GCA_024449915.1 Sweltsa coloradensis
CAAAACTAAACACAGGGGATGTTGCTAAAAAATTCCCAGCCACATGGAAACATTTTTTGCAAGGCTGTTATTTTAACCCAAGCCCCCCCTTTTGGACAGCCCCTTTTTCCGTCCACCCCCGACAAACAATATTAACAAGAAAAGGAATACCAACAAAAAACCCCTTGGGGCACCCGACTTTTATAATTAAAAAAATCTGTTTTTCCGTTTGAATGGTGCAGTGATTTTTGGGGGAAGTTTCAAGTTTGGTGAGGAAATTTTTGTTTTAAAATTTGAGCAATTACTTATTTAAAAAAAGGTTTTTCCCAAAGGGTTTTTGAAAAATTTTCAATAAAAATTTTTTAAAAAATTCCTATCACAGACCTAGGCCCAGGGTTCATTTTAATTCAAAAACCCAAAATTTTAACGGGCAATTAACCCCGGACTTATTTTTTCAATATTAATTTTAAACCTTTTCTAAAGATTGCTCGATGAAATTTTTTGATAAATTTCCCAGGGTTTTCTGGCAGGGGTTATGGGACTTCATTTAGAAACCATATATATTAAATATTATTTTGTTAGCACGTAGGTTTTTCACAAAACAGCCCAAGGTAAAACCCAAAAATTTGGGTTTTGGGGTTTTTTTTGGTTCGTGTATTTTCTTTTTTTTCTAGCAGGTTACAAAAGGCCCCAATTGGGTCAGTGGTCACGTTTCGGCTGAATCCCCTTCAGCCATCATCGGGAGGAAGAGAAAAAACACAGCCCCAAAAAAACTACGGGCTGCTGCTTCAAACTGCAACGTGGGAATCCCTCTCTAAAAAACCTCTGCTGGTTTATATTCTCCCAACTCAATGTACTAAACCTTGCGCACGCAGCCCGATTTAAACCCGGGGAAAAAACAAACAAACTTTAAAACCAGACGGCTTCGGCTCGTGAGTCGGACCTGTTTTTTTTTCCCCGCATTTTATTTTTTTGCGGCGAGGTGTACACTGTCTTAGGGGGCATGGGCATATTTTTGGGGGTTTTTGGGGTTTGGGGTTCTTGAGTGTGACCCAAAGGCAGGTCCCCCCAAGATGCTGGCAAAAACGAGGGGCGCCCCACCCCCTCCTGTTCATCGTGTGGGGGCTTTTGGTATCTCAAATTGTTTCCCCAAATCACTCGTTTTGCGAAAAAGGCTCTTCTCTTATCAAGCACGGTTTTTGTGGGGAAGGGCGATAGAGTGACCGTTTTTTGCGACGTTTTTTTGGGCCCAAGAAAAGACTTTTTTTTCCCACCTTTCCGTACGGGCTACCCTTGTGTTTTTTAACCCCCGGGCCAAAGATTTTTCTTTTGGGGCCCCCAAAATTAAAAGTTTTTTAAAAGACCACACATGGGATCTCATAACCTCCATGATTATCCCCGTGGATCCACATCTTTAATTCTTCAAAAAGATGATATTTGGGGGTCCGTCCGGAAAACCCGGGGCCTGATGTTGTTTTGGGGGAAACAGTTTGGGCCAATTCTATCCTAAAAACCTTTAAACAAAAGGGCAAGAGGGAAAGTGCAGCGTGGTTTAGTTTCGTCGTCTGGTCTTGTTACGCACAAGGGTTCTCTTTCGCGCTTTTAACGTTTCTCGTTAGACGTGTTCAGAAAATTAAATTAGCGATCAGTATGTTGCGTAATTGTTTAAAAACTCCTCACCATATTTTCGTTTCATAAAGACGGTTTGGGAACGAACTGCTATTTGTCTGCACGCCCCGTTTTAGTTGCCCCGGGTGAGATGGGACAAACCGTTCAATCCCCTATTTGTGGGGGTTTTCCCTTCGAAAAAAACAGTGGGGCCCAAGTAACCCATTATTTTTTTTAATTAACCAAACTTCAAGAAACAAAGTTTCCTTGTTTTTACTTCCATCGTAAACTTGATTTTTAGTGTTTGGTTTTAAAAATCAAAGGGGAACTGGTTTTTTCCGTTTCCCCCATGCGCCCAAAAAATAGCAAACACGTCCAGGACGAAAACGAAAACCCCCAACCGCCCGGGTTTTGAGAGTGGCCCCAAAGTAATCGCTCTCTTTCTAGGTTTTCCCAAGAAGGGGTTTGGGCTACCCGGGCGACAAGGAGAACCCATAGGGGGAAACCCACACTTTTTTTAAATAAAATTTTTTTTATCGACATAAATTGCCCTAGATAAAAAATGTTTAAAAGCAAGCATTAGAAGCAGCCAGAAATTTTTTTTCGGAGTTTGAAAGGGTCTCGCCCTGATGATGGCTGATCGACCCAGCCGAAACGTCGAAAGCTGACAATGGCCCTTGTGTCCCCACCTAGAGAGAAAAAAAATTTCACGAAAAAAAACCCAAAAACCCAAAATTTGGATGTTTTATATATAATTAATAAAAAATATTTTTAAATAAATTAATATTAATTTTGAACATTTTAAAATTTGTGGAAAACTTTTAAATGTTTATCACCCATGTTTTTTTGGGGGTTCACCCTTTTTTTAACTAAAAAATATTTTACGCTAAATTGCTAAGGGGGTTTATCATTTTCATTAAAAAAAAGTTTACTAGCTATTCTTTTTGGAGTTAAGGTACATAAAATTTGTTTAAATTTTTAAACCCTAGTTAAAAAACCAATCCGGGGTGGCCCTAATACATTTTAAAAACTTGTGCAGCAGTTGGGCATTTCCCTCTTAAATACATACAAAATGAAACCGAGATAAACATACCATTAATTTGGGATGTTTTATCCTATCCTCAAGGGAAATTAAATTTTTAACCCTTTAAAAAAGGCACTTTTTAGAGCGCCAAATCAGCCCTTATTTAATTTCTGTTTATATAGTACCATCATAACAGCGTCATAGTCGCCTACTATAAAGCCAGGTTAAACATCATATATCCCACCTCTAGGGTTAATGAGATGGTTGTTATTTCTCGAGTAAATTTATATATACAATATACTTCAAAATGGAACGTCCCAACGTTTCAAAAATCTTTTGGGAAAATAAGGGGTTGAAAAAGTGGTGTAAATATAATTTTGTAAAATTAAAATGGATTTGGGACGAGAAACCCAATTTTTGAAAAAATTTTACTAAAAATTTTTATTGTGAAATGGGGGATTTAAAAAACTGTTGAGGCCGAGAAAGGGGCAGGATTAGACGCAGAATGCAAAAGCGATAGTCGGGATCACTTGGAAGCTCCGTTGTTTGTACTATGGCGTTATGGTTCGCACCAAAAATCAAGTAAAAAATTGGGGATTGGGAAGCAGGCCCTTTTTTAAAATTATAATTTTTTGTTAACAGTTTTAAAAATTTTTTGGCTCCCATAGCTAATTTTGGTAAGAGAAATAGCCCGGACAGTTTTAAAGGTCCCGGGCTCGTCCCCGTTTTTGCCCATTTAATTTAATTTTTTTTTTAAGTAAAAAAAATATATTAAAATATATAAAACTTATTTTTTTAAAAAAAATTTTTTTACAGGGTTTTTATTCGCAAAAAAAAGTTACGAAGCTTTTTCTGCGGCCGGCGGGGGCCGTGTACTACGCATTGCGGTTTTGGGTTTGTAAATTTGGGGACAATCCCTTTAAGTACAAAAGGGCTCGTTGACTTTTTTTATTAAGTCTCTTTTGGAAAATACAAATATTTTGTAATAACTTTTGTTTTCCGTTCCAAAATTTCAACAGAAAGGGGGGCAAGTTTGTTTTCCCATTTTTTTTCCTTAAGACCTGACGCTTAGAAAGAGATGGGCACACGAATTAAAAATGGGGAAAACTACAAAGCCAAATCCCTTTTTAAAAGGGGGGTGGGGCCTAGGCCTATTACAAAGTATGTGGGGCCTTTTGGGTGTGTGGCCCCTACTTTAAAAACCCAAAAAAAATATTTTAAAAATAATAGGTTAATGAAGAAATAAAAATCCATTGCTTTGCCTAGGCCCTTCCCAGAGATCCCTTTTTGGGGTTTAGGTTTGGGCCGCGAGCTGTAAAAAATTGGCGTAGGAAAAGGCTGGGGAACCAAATAGACTATACCCGCCCTGGGCCCTAGATATAAAAAACAGCCCCCCCCCCCGTAAGCCTAGGCCGTGGGCCCCAAAAATTACACTAAAAACCTGTTTTTTTAAACCCCATGAAGGGCCTTTTTCTTAAACGAAACACTTTTCCCTTTTTTTGGTTTTGGGAAACATAAAAAAAATTTTCCCTGCATTTGTTTTAGCTCACCCGCCACTTCTTCTCAAGATCGGTAAAACCCTACTAATAAAGGGTACAGCTGATCTTCAAGTAAAGGATGTAAATCGTATCAAATCGGGTTTTCTCTATGTCCCTCGTAACAATAATTGACTTGTATTGCTGAAAGAATAGACAAAAAATAAAAAAGGGAAAAAACTAAGGGTTTGGGGCTGGGCCTAGGGGGGGGCCCTAGCCCCCTAGGCAATGTCAAGGTGACAGCAAGAAATTGGCCAAAATTCCCTGCCTTGCAGGATAGGGGTGACACCTGTTTGGGTCAAATCACCACGTCCCTGTACGTAACCCCCCTTGATTTTTAATTACTACTAAACCCGGTTGGGAACCAGTTGGGAAATTTCCTTTATAAAGAGTTTAAAATTAGAAAAAAAGGGGGGGAAATTAAAAACAATAACAAAAAAAACCCCCCCCAAAAAAAAGAAAAACAAAAGTGGGCCAAAAAAAATAATAGAAAGAAATTTAAAAGAAGATATCCCTTTCCCGTCCCCAAAAACCGAGCCGGGAAACCACCCGGGAAACCCTTTTTCCCGCTCGTTTTTTCGGGCTCCTATTCAATTTTCTCCTTTTTGACGCCCCAAAAAAGGGTATTTGTAAGTGAATTTGGCTTTTTAAAATATAAATAAATTTCTGTAAAAAGAACTTATATAATTTTTTCTTTTTTTTATAATTAGTACTTTAGAGAGAAAAATTTTTAAAATATTTCCCAAAAGCCAAATTCACTTAAAAAATATTTTTTTAAAATCGCCCCTCATTTAAATTTTTTTAAAAAAATTTGGGATTTAAACGTACATGTTATTTTTCTATATAAGATAATAATTTTAAATAATATACTCTTTACTTTGGGAATATAAACTTAAGATTGAAATAAAATAATTTTATTTCCGGAAAAAAAAAGTCGACTGTTTTTACATAGAGAAATACGATCCTTGGGTTTTTTCGGGGTTTGGGAAAAGCCTTATTTGGGGTCTCAGTCGGGAGAACGGTAGATCGGTTCGAAGACGGGTTTTTATCCTATGCCCCCGGGCCAAAAGGGGATCCCGGGTTCTTTCCCCCCGCCGCTCTTAGGTTCCCTTTGAGAATATAATTTGTTTCTTATTTTTTTATATAACTGAGTGGGTAGACTTTGAAAAACAATTTATTTTTTTTTTTTAAAATTTTTTTTTAAAATCCCATACGCAAAAAAACCCAAACTAGGGAAAAATTTGTTGAAAATTTTTTTTTTGCCAAAACTATACTGAAAAAAAACGTTTTTGGGGACCCCAAAAGTAATCAATTTGTTATAACCAATCAACCCCAAATTAACTACGAAATAAATTACAGAATAACACTTTAAATGATAAAATAAAGATTTTCAATTTAAAAAATAATTTATGGGAATGTGGTGGGGTGTGGGTTTTAATTTTTTTGGGATCTGATTGTTTTGGGGTGTTAAAAAATTTCGTGTATATTTGCGAAAATTGTGGTACCTTTACGAGATATTTAATTAAAAAACTCTTTTTAAAAACATAAAAAAATGATCTTTTCTTACCTTTTGTTAGTCCTGCCATTTTTTGTAAAGGGCCTTATTTAAGGGATTATATCGGGTTTCATAAAAATTTATTCAAACCAAATTTTGTCATGTAACAATGGTTTTTTTTTCTAAATACAGAAACATAATTGACACGTTTTAAATTTATGATTTTACTGCTTCCGTTTTCTAACAACAAAGCCCCAGTTTAAAAATTTCCACATTTTTTCTTTTGATTTAAATCCCTTGAAAGTGAGTTATACCATGCATTCTCCTTTAAAAACGCCGGCAGCTCGGGCACTCGGGGGTAACTGCTCCGAGAGTTTTCGTAGAGTACAAATAAGGGCCCCCTGATGTGATGCTCCCAAACAGCTGCTTGAACCGCCAAACACTTGGGAACCTGTGGGGCCCCCCAGGCTCACCCTGGGAAAAAAATTTGAAAATTTTTTGTCCTTTATTGATATTATAAAAACTTTTTAAAATACAATTTGTTTCCCCATTTGCTTATTTTAAAAAAATCTTTTAAAGTATATTAAATTTTAAGTGGGTAAGGCCCAACGTTTGGAACTCGCCAGTTGATTGGGTTGGATATTGCTTACGTATCATATTAAGCAAATTTTGGCTATTCAAGCGAGGGGTGGTGATAGATGAGGATGAAGTTTGAAAGAAGGGGGGAGTGGAAACCCGGAACCCGCAGTAGCCTCCCCTTTCGAAAGTCCAAGGGAAACCAAAGGCTTAACGTCCCCCGATTGGGCGGGGTTCCTTTACAGTCATATAGATTTCCTCCAATAACCCGACTGGCGACCAAAAGTCCGAGTAAACGAAGCTTTTCCCGTAGCTCCGAAAACCCTCCATCTGCTCTAACTAGCGATATACGTTGAGTTTCAAGGGGAGAGCGGTTTCCCCCCCCCCCATCTACCCTGACCACGGCCCGAAAGGCTGCTCAAATTTTGGGGTTTTAGTGGGAAACGGGTTTTTAAAGACCTCGGTTAAAAGGGGGGGGGGGGGTTTTTGATAAAAGTTTTTTTAATTTTTTAAAATTAATGTCAATGCTTTTTCATCATGGAAAAGGGCGGGGGTTTAGTGCTGATGATACGCCCAGTAAATTTTTAAAATAGATTGAAGAATAGAAATTTTTAATAAGAAATAGGCGATACAGTATCGTCGCTAATGTAAATCCAGCCTTGGATGTGATTAAAAATTCGAAAATTATTTTTGAAAAAATTTTGATCACTAATTTTGGAAAAGTGTTTTTTCCAACCCTTTTAAACCTTTTTTTTTAAAAATTTTTTTTCCGGGAGAAACATTCCCATAAAGACCAAAACTCAATAGACAAAAAAAAATTTCTTTAATTTGGGGAATTTGGGATATTAAATAAAAAAAGCTCTTGTTTTTTAAAAATTTTTTTTTTTTTTTCCAAACCGTTTCATTTTATTCTTTCAAATTTATTTTAATCCCAATAATGATGGGTTTTCCAACAAATTGGTACCGTTATTTTGAAAAGTTAAACCTTTTTTTTTCCCCAAATTTTTTGGCCCTTTAAATTTAACAAAATGTGTTTTTTTTGAAGGTTTTTGAAATTTCCTGGGAATTTTCGGACCTACTGAATTGTTGTACTTGGCACTATCCCCCCTGGGGTGTGCAGAGTTAATCCGGGGGGGGGGATTGGGCTGGGAGTCATGTTTTTAATCACCGGGGGGGCATTCGCACCTTGAGATTAGTTGGGCCGCATGGCTCCCCGAAAACCAAAAAATTATCAGTCCCTAAATTTTTTTTTTTTTTTATTAATAATTTTTCATTAATTTTTACAACATTTGGAAAAAAATATCAACATTTAAAAAAATGCGAGAGTGACAGAAAAGGGGCATCTGCCCCATATCTGAGTACCTGTCAACCTCAGACCAGGGCCATAATAGGGCCCTGTTTTAAAAAGGGTAAAAAACCACAAAACAAAACAATTTGAAGGAAAACGCTTTTGGGGGGCCGGGGGTAATTCCCCCTCCCCAAAACAAAATGTTAATGTTGTCCCAAAAATGGGGTATGAAGCCGGGGCAAACGTTTGCCAAAAATTTGCCCAATTATATATTTTTATAGCTTTAAAAGATATTCATGAAAAGAACCTATCGACCCCAAAATAATTCAACTAATTCCTTGTTTACCAATCTCCATATCCAGCGAATAATTTACATTTTAAAACTAGGGTAAAAACAAATTTAAAAATGGGGCCCTAAAAGGGGAATTTTTTTTCATTTCAAATTTATTTAAAAAAGCAGAACCCGGGTTAATTCCCATGTTAAATTATTTTAAAGAGTACAACCTTTTAAATTTAATTTTGCCATTTTGGTTTTTTTCAAACTATTTTTTGGAGCTAAAAAATCGTTAAACTAACATAGTTCACTCCCTTTGGGACCCAAACCCGCCCCCTGTTTTTGCGATACTACCAGCGGAAAATGACCCAAACCCGGGGAGGCAAGAGCGAAAGCTGTTTTTTGGTTACTTTTAGGGGAAAGGGAAAATGTTACCTGGAAAAGAAACAAAATTAAAAAGTGGCAGCTTGTGAGCACTCGATGGTTTTAAAAACAAAAATGGGGGTATTAAAAAAAAATATACCAAAAAATTTAAAAGAGTACAAATACAAATACAAAAAACAAGTCCCAACTAAGCCCCGAGTACAAGGGACACGTTAAAATACAAGGGGGCCCAAAATCATTCAACTACAAATATCAAATTACAAATCCAAGTCAATTTCAAAAATAACATTTTTAATATCCCCAAAATCACAAAGGGTTCCATGAAGCACTGAAAATTTTGCTGTTTGTTTCTATTTAGAAGATTAGGGTTTAAAGCAATAAGGGGCTTTGGATCACAAATTTTTTTTTTCATTATTAAAGTATTTAAAATTCCTGGCAAAGAACCCTTTTGGTGACCCCTTTTCCCGCAGTTCTTTTCCTTGATAACAAATGTCCAATCGTGGGTTGTGGGTTTAAAAGATTTGTGTTTTTTTCTCACTGACACTGTGTGTATGGTTTCAATGAACCGGGCCCCGAAGGGGGGAGTACGCCCCGATCAAAACACATTGGGCTGCGTCACTGCCCCCTCATTTACTGATAATAGAACACCCAAAATGTGGCCCGTTGAGGCGCAGGGACCTGAGAGAAGAAAAGACAAAATGTATTTTTTCTAGCTTTAAAACTGCTACCTATACACCAAAAACCATATTTTTTACAACTTTCCCAAAAATAACAAAAATTTGTACCCCTTTTTTAAATTGGTGGGTTTTTCTAGATAAAAATATTTCCCTTTGGATTGATGAAAAATTTTATACTTCATATGTTAAAACCGTTTTTATTGCTTACTCTCTTACCCATCGTACCAAAAAACATATTTAATTAAGTTTATTTTTTTTAAAAGAAAAAATAAATCAAATAATAAAAAGGCAATAAAAAATGCAAATAAGCCCCCCCAAATTTCCCCAAAAAGTTTTTGGGGGGGCAGTTTCAAATTTTTCAATTTGTTTTAAAAAAATTTTTTGTTTTTGTGGAGTAAAGTACAATTTCAAATACAATTTCAAATACAAATACAAGTACAAATACAAGTAAAAAGTACAAGTACAAGTACAATACAAATACAAGGACAAGTACAAATTTTTAAATACAAGTAAAAGTACAAGTAAATTCAAGTACAAGTACAAAATACAAGGGACAATTACAAATACTGTCCCAAATCAAGTACAAAAATCCCAAAATACAAGTACAGTCAAGTACAAGTACAAATACAAGTACAAGTACAAGTACAAATACAAGTACAATTTCAAAATACAAGTACAAATACAAAATACAAGTCAATTTTTCCTCCTTTTTAAATCAGGGTTTTTTTTAAATAATAGGGGTAGATTTAAATTTAAAAAAAAAATAAATAAATAAAATTTTGGAAAAAAATTAACCCAATATTACAAATTTAAAGTATTAAAATGGGAAAAGGGGAAAAATCGAATAATTACTACAATTATTTCAAAATAAAAAATCATAAAACAATAATTAAAATTACTTAAAATTTCTGTAAAAAAAATTTTTTTTTAAATGTATTTAATTTTTAAACTTTCCTCCCTTTTTAAAACATTTTTATTTCTGTAAGAAGTCGTTAACTAAATAACTCAAATTTTAAAAAAATAAAAATTTTACAAAAATTTTAATCATTCCAAGATGAAAATGTTCCCGTTAAAATTTTTAATTCGAAGGGGAAATTTTAGAATTTTGTTCATTGTCAACAACGAAAAAATACGTTCCCAAATATTTAAAAGTTTCATTTGCCCCTAGTTTGAAAGGGCCCCTTTTTTGTGGAATTACTCAAGATTAATTTTACTAAACCCGCCCAAAGGATACCTCTAGACAGGCTACGACGATGGAGTGTACGAAGCTGTTATCCCCAGTAGCACTCGAAACAATTTATCCCATCCTGCTCTAACTAGCGATATACGTGAGTTTCAGGGCAGAGCGGTCACCCACTCTACCTCTGACCACGCCTGAAGGCTGCTCAACTTTGGTGTTTGAGTGGGAAACGGTTAAACGACCTCGGTTAAACCGCTGGTTCGATACAGTTAAATAATCTTTAATGTATAATTAATGTACTAATGCTTGTCATCATGGAACGGAGCGGAGGGTGAGTGCTGATGTACGCCAGTAAATTATTTAAAATAGATTGAAGAATAGATTGTGAATAGAGAAATAGGCGATACAGTATCGTCGCTAATGTAAATCCAGCCTTAGGATGTGATTAAAACTTCGAAAATTATTTTTGAATTTTGATCACATAATTTTGATAGTGTGTTTCCAACCTTGTATGCTGTTTTTGAATTTTATTTTCCGTAGATCATTCCTCATATGTACCAAAACTCAATAGACAAAAATAAATTTCTTTACATTTGATGATTATGCATATTAAATAGAAACAGCTCTTGTTCTTTTAATAATTTCCAATCCAATTTCATTTTATTCATTTCATTCATTTCAATCGAATAATGATAGTTGTCCAACAAATTGATACCGTTATTTTGAGAGGTTAAACCTTATTTTTCACAGTTCTTGGCTGTAACTTTAACAAAATGTGTTTTTGTGAAGATCTTGATTACCTGGCAAGTAGGCGGACCTACTGAATTGTAGTACTTGGCACATATCATCCTGGGTGTGACAGAGTTAACTCCGTATATGGTCTGGCAGTCAGTGTTTGTAATCACCGATACATTCGCAGCCTTGAGATTAGTTGGACCAGCAGTGGCTCCCTGAAAACACAAAATATTATCAGTCATAATTTTTTTTTATTTTTATTAATATTTGCATTAATTTGTACAACATTTGAACAATATGCAACATTAAAACAAATGCGAGAGTGACATGAAAGAGCATCTGCCCCATAGTACGTGAGTACCTGTCAACCTCATGACCAGGGCCATAATAAGGCACATGTTAATAAGGCTAAAAACAACACAACAAATACAATTTGAGACACGCTTGGTGCCGATGAATGTCACCCATAACCAGACACTGTTAATGTTGTCAAAAATGAATAATGAAGCGCACGTTTGCCAAAAATAGCCTTAATTATATATTATTATAGCTCTAAAGATATATGCATGAAATGAACACTATCGACCATAAGTAATTCAACTAGTCTAGTTGTAAGCCAATCTACTATACCCAGCGAATAATTTACATCTAGACTAGGGTAAAAACATTTTAAAGATGAGGCTATAAAGGAATTTTTCTCATTGCAGTTTATATTTAAAAAAGCAGGAGCTGGATTAATGCACATGTATAAAATTATTTTATGAGTACAACACTTAACTTAATTTTGCAATTTTGGTTTTTAAAATCTAGTTTATGGAGCTAAACTAATCGTTAAACTAACATAGTTCACTCACAGCTAAGTACCACCAGCCACTGATTTTTGCGATACTACCAGCGGAAATGACCAACCATGGGGAGGCAAGAGCGATGCTGTTTATGGTGGTACTGTAGGTGAAGGGAAGTATCACCTGGAACAGAAACAAATTCCAGTGGCAGCTTAGTGAGCACATTGCATGTTTAAATACATAATGTGTATATAAAAAAACATATACCAAGAAATAAACGAGTACAAATACAAGTACAAAGACAAGTACTAACTAAGCACGAGTACAAGCACACGTTAAAGTACAAGTGCAAGATCATTCAACAACAAGTATTAAATTACATGTACAAGTACAAGAAACATTTCAAATATACACAAACTCACAAAAGTATTCCATGAAGCACTGAATTGTGCTGTTTGTTTCTATTTAGAAGATTATGTTAATGCAATAAGTGCTATTGGATCACACGCAAACAAATTATCTTTCATTATTAAAGTATTTAGATTCCTGGCAATGAACCTTGTGGTGACACTTCCAGCAGTTCTTACCTTGAGTACAGCAATGTCGTAATCGTGGGTTGTAGGGTTGAACAGATCGTGTGTGATTCTCACTGACACTGTGTGTATGGTGGCAGATGAGCCCGCCACGAGGGTGAGTACGCCTCGATTCACGACACATTGGGCTGCAGTCACTGACCACTCATTACTGATAATAGAAGCACCACAGATGTGGACACCGTTGAGGCGCAGGGACAACTGAGAGAAGAGAGACAAGAAATGTATTGACTAGCTGAAAGCTGCTACCTATACACACACATCCATATTTTGTACAACATTAACAACAATAACAATTCGTACCCAGCTTACATAAAATTGAGTGATCTTCTAGATAGATAATATACTTTGGATAATGACAGTAATTTGATACATTTAATATGTGCAAAAACGTGTTTTATTGACTTACTCTCTTACCCATCGTACCCAAAATACATATTTAATTATGTTAATTTTTTTAATAGATCAATAAATCACATAATACAAGGACAATATAAAATGCAAGTATAAAGTGTAAGTATAAAGTGCAAACAGATTTGAGCGTGGGTAGTTTCAATTTCTCAATTTGTCAATATAATATTTTGTTGTTGTGGAGTAAAGTACAAGTACAAGTACAAGTACAAGTACAAGTACAAGTACAAGTACAAGTACAAGTACAAGTACAAGTACAAGTACAAGTACAAGTACAAGTACAAGTACAAGTACAAGTACAAGTACAAGTACAAGTACAAGTACAAGTACAAGTACAAGTACAAGTACAAGTACACCTCCTTTGTAAATCAGTTTTTTAACTGAATAGGATAGATGTTAAATAAAATTAAATAATATAAATAAATAAGTAATTGGGAAAAAATTATCACAATATTACAAATTTAAAGTAGTGAAAGTGAAAAGGTGAAAAATGGAATGAATTACTATAATTATTTCACATAACAAACAAAAAATCATAAACAATTAATATTCAATTAAATTACAGTAAATTTTTTTAAAAATTTATTTAATTATAATTTGTCCTTTGTAAATCAGTTTTAATTATTGAATAAGATAGTCGTTTACTAAATAAATACATAAATATAATAAACAATTTTACAAAATTGCTTTCATTACTTTGATGAAACTTGCTGTTAAATTTTAAGTCTGAAGAGAATTGCAGAATTTAGTTAAATTGTCAAGCAATGTAAATGTACGAGGTCCAACGACATAAAAGTGCAATTGCCCTAGTTGAGGCCTCTTTCGTGGAATTACTCAATGATTAATTTGACTTACCTGCCAAGGGTAGTCACTAAGAAGTGACAGACCAGGAGGAGGGGGAGGGACAGCGTACACCCCCACCACAGCGACCAGCAGCAGGCAGGCTCTCAGGCTTATCATGGTTGTGCTCTGGTAGAATAAACAAGAGCTGAATGATACTTTCTGTGATGAACCCCGAACCTTTTATACGGTTTTCAAACGACGTGGAGCTCTTCAAGTGGACGTTATTTCTATGATTGCATAACGCGTGTATGGATGTTTTTAATAAAATGCATCATATGGATTACATAATCTCATAATTAAAACTGACAAGGTATAATAAAATACAGCAAAAATCGGAGTTTAATAAATAATTAATCAAAGGTTTTTTGAAGGACAGTATGAATCCATCCAGGAGTCTATTAATTTTAATAATTTATGCAGATTATACGTGTTTTGATGCTGATATGGGAGGAAATCCGCTGTGATAAGGGATTGAAATGAGTATTAGGCGCATTACGCTAGTGTGCAATAAATGTGAAGGTCTACACACCCAAACATTACGTAATGATGAAGGTTATGGATGGGATGCTAATCTAGTTTGAATTGGTACTGAAACATCGAATTTATTGGTAACTTTTGCAGCGTTTTCGAGCATTTAATGTTTTTTTTGCCATTTTTGTGTACCAAGCTAAAATCTACCTACTTCGATTTCCGTTCAGCATTGGACTTCAAATATTATTGAATAAATTACCAACTATTTCAGCGTTTTCGGGCAATTAGTGTTCTAGGCTATTTGATATGGTACCGTTTTTGTCGTTTTTACTCTACCAAGCTTAAATAAAATGTATAAGTAAATGTAAATAAATGTGTATGTATATGTTGTATTTCGATTTCTACATTGCTTTTTCAGCATTGGCCTTTAATATTTATATTAAATTAACTGCTACCTCCCGCAGGGTTATCGAAAAATCGGTACCATTCTATTTGTCATAGGCATGTTATACCTTATACCGTTTTTGCACTTAAAGTTTAAAAGTACCGTTTTCGATTACGTATAGATTTGTTTTATATTGTGCCTCAAATATCAGGTTTTATTTTACCCTTTCCCAACGTTATTATGTCAATTTGTAGCGTATTTTAGAAATATGATCCTTTATCCACTTCTTTTTGGCTTTAAAATCTAAAACTTCCCGACTTTGCTTTCCGGGTTGGCCAATTGATGTGATCAGGGAAAAATTACGAATTTTTTTAGCACCTTCCGCGTTTGTTCGGACGATTAAGCCCACAAAAGTGCACATCTGATAAGACTATTTTAACTATACATGAAAATTGGAAAGGAATTGCGCAAGAGGTTGACTTCAAACAAATAAATTGCTGATATCATAAATGGATTTGGGAATTATTTTGTGACAATTTTAGGCTTACATGCAATCACATAGCTGCGTTATTTTTAAATGATGTATTCTTGAAAGAATAATGCAATCTTCAGTTTGTTTTAAACTT
Organism: Sweltsa coloradensis; assembly: GCA_024449915.1. NCBI lineage: Eukaryota > Metazoa > Arthropoda > Insecta > Plecoptera > Chloroperlidae > Sweltsa > Sweltsa coloradensis. The sequence goes on from JAMZAV010004789.1 coordinate 14,870, forward strand.
GGAAATTGCATATTATGCGATGATATGTTGAAAAAGAAATTAAAAAAGTGTCTGCAATACCAATATGTTTAACCTTGGTTTTATAGGTAGGCGACTATGACGTTGTTTTTTTAGTACTTTGGACAAAAATTAAAAAAGTGACCACACCGGGGTTTAGACCCGGGACCTTAGCTGTCCGGGCTTTGCTCTTACGAACTGAGCTATGCAGACACCAGATTAGATTCTGTCCATTTCTTGGTTTGTTAATAATAACGTGTGTAGAGCAGATTGCACTGTTTATTAGACCACATACGAAATGAACTCGAGAAATACAAACCATCTCTGTAATCATATAGAGGTCGAAAAGTGATCCAGAATGTTATTTTAACAATTGTAAAAAGTCGTCCCGAGCATATTAAACTATCTCTTAAGAATGAGACACATTTGGCGGTTAGCAAATAGCTATTCACTCGGACAAGATGCACCAGACGTATATAAAACTTTGCAAAGTTGTCAATAAAGCATACATGGACAGCCCTATGGTTATAGATTTTTTAAATTTAGTCTTAGTCAGACAGAAACAATCACGAATATAGCCAATTTTGGAGTTTTTAACAAAATCAAAATTCGTGAAAACTAATTTATTTTTTATAAATTATTTTAAAACTAAATTTGGAAATGTGTTACCACAGAGCCCTATATTTCCACATTCGTGGCACATGTTTAAAATTTCAAACACCTGTGGAGTTATGTTTCCTCAGAACCTTCTTTCTCCACTTGTTAAATAGGCAATTAATATTCAATGCCATAGTAATTAAGTATTCTTTACCCCACACAATATTACGTAGCATATGTTTAACATCGTTTTTGTCAAAGAATTAATATTGACATTCAATAACACATCTTTACTTACACAGGTTTTAACGTGAATGCCATTATTAACCTCGACATTCAATAACGCTACAATGGTTTATGTAACTACAAAATATGGACCAAATTAATCAAAATTGTTGGATCAATGTATTAATAATGATTTGTAAATAAAAGTACAGCGACGATTTCAATAAGTCCGACCTTGCATCTATTTTCTCAGCTGGATATTAAAGACAATTGCGAAGTTCGTTCCTCCAAGAAAATCGCGTTATAAAAGGGGAATGCAAAGGGCAGTGAGTACGATTCACCTTTAGTTCTATCTTCTACTAAACATGAGGTACTGGATGCAAGTCTGCCTGCTGCTGGTGGCCGTACTAGGGGTGAACAGCGCGCATGTTCACCATCCGACGAAGAAACCCACCACTACAAGGAAACCAACAACAACTTCAACCACTATCACAACTACTATACCCGCGGTTACGACTTCTCGTAAGTATCATCAAAATAAATACTGTAGAAACCCTGCTCGTTTACATAAGTACAACAAAATATAAGTATTTTATTTAAAGACAAATCATTGGACATTCAACTGTTATGTATATAGTATTTTTTGGGCTATTCGACCGCGTTTTTCTATTTCCCCAAATATGATAACAAGTCAAAATATAGTGTACGGCTTTAAAACCTCTTTTAGAAAATCAAACTATTTATTTCAAATTTTTCTGATCGTGCACACGGCAAATATCGCCTTTTCAAAATAATTTCAAACTTCAAATCGCCCAAGTACACCATTTGCCGTAGGGAGTTGTGTTTTTGTGACATTAATTTTCAACTGGTTTGAATTGAAGTTTGAAATTATTTTAAAGAGGCGATATTTGCCGTGTGCCCGATCAGAAATATTTGAAAAAAATTGTTTTGATTTTCTAATAGTGCCAAGTTTCAAAGCCATTCACTATATTTTGACTTGGTAGCATATGTGGGAAAATAGAAAAACGCGGTCGAATAGCCTTAAAGTAGTATTCTATCTGGTTTACATCAGTCTTTATCAATATTTTTTTTTTCAAAATCACGCAACAAGTGCAATATCTTATAACTGCTGAGATTCTTAGAACAGTTAGGTTTAATTAGTATAAACAATAATTGGACTCATCATGTTCTTTTAGTAAATTAATATATTAAATTAAAGGGGTTTGTTTGGTTTGTTGCCTTTTGAAGGGTACTGAAAGTACCCGAAATATTGCTTTACCTTTAATTTAATATATTAATTTACTAAAAGAACATGATGAGTCCAATTATTGTTTATACTAATTAAAGTGCAATATCATTTTCAAGTTTGATAAATAGTATTAAAGTAAGATACCCAATGGGATGGCTTGTCTCCAAATGTTTAAATAAACATTTGTGTCACCCTTCATCGTTATATTGTAGCAAAAAGTGGTTTAAAAAGAGGATCTACCACCAAAATAACAAGATATTTGGGCCATCAAATTCCAACTCGCAACCTTCTCGTGGATTGGCCCGTGATTAGGGGAGTTTTTCTCCCTGAAACTAATGGCGAGCTCTGGGTCATCGTCGGGGAAATTTCCCCTTTCCTTTGACTACCTCCCCGACGGCGACGACAATGACAACACGGACGGATGATGACACAGACGGAGACGACCACGACGTGGGGGAACCCCTGCCCTCCCCATATGCTTGTGGCTGGTTCTGACCAGCACAGGCCTGTCCACCACTTGTCCCCCCGCGTCATCCCTTACGTCCCTCCCTTCGTCTCGATTAGCCAAGTTGCATAAATATGAGACGTTAAGCAATATCCAATCGAACAAGATATTCATGGCATGTTGAAATTAAGTCAGCGTTTGACTGTTAAAATAGTGAAATCACTAGCTGGAGCAGCCCCAACCCGAATGTATGTTTATTTGGAAATGAGGTATGGGATAATTATAATTTTTTTTTATTTTTGCCAGAAGCTTAAACTAAAACTTAATATGCCAGTGACATGAGCTATAAAATTATAAAATACATTTTGTCAAGACTATGATAATGATTTACCAGTATTATTAGCACATGGGCATGCTCACCAAATATGAATTATTTTTTGTAGATTCTTCGAATACGGGTGGCAAGATCGTTGGCGGAGTAGAGACAAGTATTTCAAATTACTCATACCAGGTAAGGTAAACTTTGCAGAATAATTTAGTCAGAATACTAGATTTGCAGGGTTAATAATATTCAATATTGTTAGTACAAGATCTAAACACCCCTTGTTTTGATTTATCGTATCATTTATAATTACGTTGCGTTATCGTCAAAGTCGTTTTGTCATGTTTGACGCTTCACAAACATGTTTTGTATATTTCTTCCTTTCTGTTTCTATATACTATTTTATTTCTCAAGTCTGTTCACCAATTATAATTATTTTAAACATATTTTTCTTTCTTTCTACGGCATCAGCTGTTTTACCTTTTCCCGAGACCATTTCCCGAGAAAAGCCAAGACGAAACGTCTTGGTTACCAAAAATAGATTAATTGGATGAGCGTAGCGAGCGTAGCGAGCGAAGCGAAAACTTCAATTTCACTGACCCCCAAAAAATTTAGCTCCAATGTTTTTTTTTTTTTTTTTTTTTTTGTTTGTTTGTATTTTTGTCTGTTTGTTAGCAGGATTCCGGGCAAACGGCATAAGCGATCTTGATGAAATTTTGAGGGGACCTTCGTTTTCTCTGAACTTAGAGGTGTATTGTTTTTGGGTACAATCGAAGAAATATTTCTCACGAATATCGTACTTTTACGATTTTTTTCGATTTTTAGTGCGATATTTTCGTGACATTTGGACCGATTCTGACCAAACGGGTGGGGCTACAACGTTCATATTTCACATGGACATTAAGATTATGGTGATGTAGTACCTTTTGAAAGAAAAAGTTGAAAAAGTTAACTAGAATCTATAGAAATAATGGTTTTAATATTAGTTTTTCAATTTTTAGTGCAATATTTTTGTCACATTTGGGCCGATTCTGACCAAACGGGTGGGGCTACAACGTTCAGATTTCACATGTACATTAAGGTTATGGTGATGTGGTACCTTTTGAAAGAAAAAGTAGAAAGAGTTAGTCAGAATCCACAGAAATAAAGGTTTTTATATGAGGTTTTTTAGGTTTTTAATACCAATTAACAAGTAACAATAGAAACTTGACAACAATCACCTACAATGCATTCAAAAAGCACTTGCAAAGGAAAAGTGTAAACAAACGCAAAAAACGCAAACAAAAAACTTACAAAAAAAACGCTCATCCATCAACGCGGCGGGACTTTAGCGTTTTCCTAGTAAATAAATAAATTTGTATTTAGAGTCTAGCCACTCAGTCATACAACCGATTTTTCAGTGGGGGAATTTAAACCAAAGCTACCAATCCATCCCTGTGTATTGCATGATTTGCCTTTTTCAGGGAAAATATACACTCAAAATAGACACAAATTTTAGTAGATTTCTAAAATGTTAAAAATTTATGTTGTTTGCGGAAATAATCCATTCACAAATCTATGATAATATAGGAAACCATGGATAACAATAATGATTCAAAGAAATTTTTAAAAATCTGCCCGAACTGGGGATTGAGCCCAGAACCTCCGGATCTATACTAACTGGTTCTCGAACCTTTTAAGCTACTGGGGCTAACAAATTATAGTATTGTGATTGTTGATCATGATAAATCCAACAGTAGATTGCAGTTTCTGTTGCACGAAAGCGCCGCAACCCTCACATTCAGGCACCACCACCTTCTAAAAAAGCAGGGTCCAAGCGGCCACTAACAACATCCCTCCCTCTTAGGTAAAAAAATCAAAAACACATTTTATCCCCACAATGATTTATCAATATATAAAAACAGCCAAGACTGTCAAAATTCTTATTTGGAGTAAACCACTCCAAATGTATGCAACAGAAACGTGTTGCACAACTCAAACATCAACAATAACATTGCATCAATAATGCAGAATTATTAGTGCTTTGCACTAGGTGCACTCGCATGCACCCCCCCCCCCCTCACACAAAATTTAACAAGGTAAGGTTTCATGCTGCTCAAAGTAGCGATCACAATACCAAACAATTATGTAAAGGTTTTTCTACGACCCGGTAGCTCAATTTGGTTATTTTTTTTTTTTTTTTAACGTCTGTCTTATTCAGTTATAAAAACTGATTTACAAAGGAGGACAACTAAATAAATCTAATTACATAGATGCAGAAACAACAATTAACTACATTTAAGTAATTGAAATAGTAGCATTACACCAACAATGCATTAAACACAACAATTTTGGTAACCAATAAAATAGAAAGAAAAGAAAATAGAAAAGGGTGGGGAATGAAAAAAAAGAAAAGAAAAAAAAAAGAAAAGAGGAATAAAAAGAAAAAAAGAAAAGAAAAGGAAAGAAAAAAAGAAAGAAAAAGAAAAAAAAGCATGAGCATGAGTATGTAGAGCAGTAGGTTCTGGGTTCGATCACCAGTCGGGGCAGACTTTTACGATAGAGGTTTACAATGAATATTTCTGTTTTGGGAAAAAGTTTAAAAGTTAAATTTTTTTAAAACAAAAACGAGTAAGAAACATGAAAGTTCTAGATTTCAAATTTTGCTATAATGTTATGAAAAACAGTAAGTCCATTTCAATCGCTATATCACGTTTGTGATTCATTACGCTTTTATGTTTTGGTAAAGCGGCACATTTACAGACTTGACCGGGTTTTCCATTCGAATACCCTTTGTTGTGTTTTGTTTCTTTGCTAAACATGCTTTAGAAATGTGGTAAAACGCAATTCTTTTCGTTCTCCTGAACAATTTCATAAAGTTGACTTATACCACTTATCCGTTACACCACAGAACTATTGATTTTATTAAAATTAAAAAAAAAATCCGTCCGCGGAAGCACACACGATTAGGGCACATGTTCGACGCTTTTGTCTCTACGAAGACGTGGGTTCGAATCCCGCATAAGGCAAGGGTGTTTTGTAATCTTCCTTCATCGTCATCTATCACCACTCACCGTCTCGAATAGCCTTAGTGCACTAATAAAACTTTTCTTCCCTTACAGTTGTCGCTGCAAGTCTACTCGCAGCACATCTGCGGCGCTTCCATCATCAGCACGACATGGGCGGTGACGGCAGCTCACTGCATTATCTACCCGGTTGAAGTCACTACGCTGAGAGCGGGCAGTAGTGACAAAACTATGGGGGGTGTAGTCAAGAAAGTGTCTCGTATCATTAAACACGAACTATACAGCACCACTACCAACAACAACGACATTGCGCTATTGAAAGTATGTATATATTGTTTGACTTTATATAGAGTCGGGATCTTTAATTTGTGGGCAGTGTTTATTTCGCCGCTCTTCATTCAAGCGGAATAAGTAGTCTTGTAAAGCTGCATTTCTCTTGACCGCCGTTAGGGCAGCGTTGTCGATAAGGAGGCTCCACTTCTTTCAATATAACTCAAATGTGTCGTGTTTGAAGCGAGTTCTATTTGGCAACATCGAGGCACGCGTAACGAAGTGGGCGGTCCGGCTTTTTGACGAAGGTATAATTGGTACATGAGTCGGCCTCTTTGTAAATTTAGTTTCTTTGAGGAAAAAGCAGTGGTGATAAAATTAAGATCCGAGCTATATAGCACCGCTACTCACGAAAACGACATCGTGCTATTGAACGTATGTATATATTGTTTGGCTTAATATAGAGTCGGAATCTTTCATTTGTGGGCAGTGCTTATTTCGCCGCTCTTCATTCAAGCGGAATAAGTAGTCTTGTAAAGCTGCATTTCTCTTGACCGCCGTTACAGACTTCGTTCAGCGTTGTCGACAAGGAGGCTCCACTCCTTTCAACACAATAGAAAAGCAATTTTAAATGTGTCGTGTTTGAAGCGAGTTCTATTTGGCAACGTAGAGCCATGCGTATACAAGGTGGTAGGTCCGGATTTTGACGAAGGTAAAATTGGAACATGAGTCGGCCTATTTGTAAATTTAGTTTCTTTGAGAAAATAAACACTGCACTCAAATTAAAGATCCAAGCTTTATTTATGCAGTTTTAATTATCAAATCACTATTTTTGTCACGTGTCCTATACGGTATTTTTAAACGGGGTTCTTAAACGTCAGTTCAATACCATGTTCGATCTAACACGAATCACATAAAAATGCCATCTTAAACACAGTATTGTATGATAACTTTTTTTTGAATTGATATATTTTATTATAAAAACGTAGATTCGTGGTTATATTTGCAATACAAACACTTTTATTCATTGGGGTACACAATTGAACCAACAATGTAATAATTTATTTACTATGTGTTCATTTATGTAATTAATTTTATTAGTTATTTTCCTTCTTTGTAGATCAGTTTTTATCAATAAATAGGCCGTTAAATAAATAAATAAGTAAATGTCGGAGGTTTGGGACGGATCCCGAATTACGTTTGCATTTACCCAGATACGATACTGAGCGCTTCAAGACAATCTCAGTAAAAATAACTATATCTGCGTCAGGAATTAAAAACCAGTATATGCTATATTTGAAATAAAATTTAACCCAAAGGGCCAAAGAATCCAATAAAAATGAAAGGTATATTTTAAGCTAGAAAGTGCATTGATAACTTTTAAGAATGTATAGAGGACTCAAATCACCTAGAGAATGCGCTAGTGTCGCGAGGGCGGTGCACCGTCATGGCCGCCGAGTGAGGATACCTTTGTAAACACCCATATGATCCTACACAAGCACAGTGTAAAATAAGGTTTTGGGGGAACAGAATAGGTATCATGTGGCTCATTATGAATTCAAAATCTAGTATTTATTTATTTAAAAGTATTTCTAGCATTTATATAGATTTATATCAGCATTTATAATTAAAATACCTACGGATATAGTCTGTCGGGCGCCTGTGAACGTAGACATTGATATAAACCGCTTATTTTTGTGGCCGTAGTATTATTCCAGAGTAAAACGTTACAGAGTCCAACATACTTTGAAATAATATCAATATAATGACTAAATTTATTAATATCAAAGCAAAATATTTAGTTATGTTCTATAATCTATAATAGGCCTAATATGGAATGTAATGCAATATTAGAGTAGCACACAGCGTTTCAATTCAAGCAACAACAATAAAGCCACTCAAGCTTTGTGAAGAGTGAAGACAATAAAGCAGTAAACAATAAACATTATGCGTTCCTAAATTATTAGAATGCAAAATAAAAAATTACTGGACATGCAAAACACCAATATAAAAGAACATTGGGAATAACAATTCAACGTGGTCTTGTGCTTAATTTTCTCGGAATCATGGTAGCCCAGGTATTAAAATTCAATACTTAATTTTTTTAAACCTTATTCATCCACTCTTGAGGGGATTTGATTGTTTTATTGTGATTGTGAACAAAAACAGGAATTGAACCCATGGTCTCCCTCTGGCCGGGCGCGGACTATATAACTGAGAGTGGTGATTTAATAAGAATTTGATATTCACTATATTATAATATCAAAATGCACCAATAATTCAGCAACAAATACACTACCGCGGTCTCGGTGGTCTTTTGGGAGGCATGGGTTCGATCCCCGGCCAAGGTTGGGTTTTGTAAATCTGGACTTAGCCCATTTATTGTGATATAATCTAGGGCTACTGATTGTTTTAGGCCAAAAATGAATTAGTCTTATCAACTAGGTATGAATTTAATGTATTAATATGAAGACCACTCTTTATTAAGATCTCACTGAATTACCTAAGTGAGAGGGAATGTGTTTTGTTTCCGTAATTTCTTGTAGATTCCTTACACGAAATAACGAATCAGTGCATGTGTTCAATCACTTATCTTCCAATAAGTGGCTTCAGCAAATATACACTCTAATGGCAAGTGGGTAGGTGGATTGTGGACAGATAATATTCAACGTAAGAAATGTGTAACTAACAAAATAACAGTAGGCATAGTTGGTTATAACCAGTCGGCGTTTGATTTCGTTTTCAGTGTCTCCAATGCATTTTTTACGGAATGAATTATGTTTCTGTTAAAATATGATGTTGAAGACTAGATTCCATGTAGGTGCTGTTTGTTGTGTGCGCGATAGAACATCACAATACTTATCTCCATTAGTTAATTTCTTACGCGCGAGGATATCATGTGTAGATTCTATCCTCACTAGCGCGTCTCCAGCGTTCGCCGCCAGAGTGGACATGAGAAGATGGAGCGCTCTATTACCACGTCAAACAAAACGGTAAAAATTATATTGTTACGATTTGCCAGCGATTTAGCCGCGGTCGTTTAACCAGTTCCCACTCGAACACTGAAGTTAAGCAACATCGGGCGTGGTCAGGGGTCGAGTGGGTCGCCGCTCTGCCCTGAAACACACGTATATCGCTGGCTAGAGCAGACTAGGGTTCGTAAGCTTGTGTGACAGCTTCGTTCTCCTTGGCGCCGTCTGCTCGGCAGTCCGGGTTAGTGGAGGAACCTATATGACTGTCAAAAAGTTACACCGTCCTTTCGGATGGGACGTAAAGCCGTTGGTCCCCTTGGTACTTTTCGGTAGGAGTAGGCTATGTGCCGGTACCGGGTTTCCCCTCCTCCCTTCTCTATTAAATTTGCACTAGTGGGCTACATTGCCTGTTGCAAATAGAGACATAAATAAAAAAATAAAAAATAAATGTATAAGACGACGTTTATGTTTTGTATGTTTTAACTGTGTTTATGTTTTCTGGACCCAATTCAACCGTGATTTAACAAAGACAAAAAAATAACACACTTTATAATACATATTGAGTTTAAAACGTAGTGAAATCTTTAGACTTCATCTATCTTCTACCCCTTCATAAAATTTTACTAATATTAAAGCATATTAAAATGCTTTTTTTTTTTTTTTATATATAACGATTTCATTGAAGACACTTTAAAAGCTCTTCTTTAAACTTCATGTTAACCCAAGGACATTACAAATTCTTTATAATAGAAAATGTTATTAGTCTTAAAACTTTGCCTCTTCGTAATATTCTTTCATTTAATATATGATTTTTGATAGCTTACTTCTCGTGATAGTAACTCTATGTGTATAAGGACTGTACGGGCAGAGGTTTTGACAGTCTGGTCGGTAACGAGTTCGAGTACTAAACTGTTTCAGGTGTTTGGGTCGTGTCGGATAGGGAAAAGATGGCCGTTATAGCGATGTATATAAAAATTTATATTTAATTCTAACTGGGAATAATTTTATATTGTTATTTACTTTTAATAAATTATCTACTACATGTATGTTTATTGAATTGCATTCTGTGTTTATACGAATTATCTGGACCGAGACCTCCACCAATAATGTATTTAAATCTTGGACTGGCACCTCCACCATCCTCCCAAACATATTACTTTTTTTTTTAAATTTTGTTACCCAAAAATCGGATTCCTTCTTTTGACCAACGGGACGGCCTCCAAACAACGGAACCTACTCAAAATTTCGAGAACCCGCACCCCGCACTCCTCTGCTACCGAAACATCTGCCATAAACCACGAATATTTACACCGACAGCTTTAACTATTCAAAATATGCATTATTAAAATAAAATCCTTGTTCTAACATTTAAAGCTAGCTCTGCAGATACAAACAATAATTTTTTGCCTGTCGTCCATGTTTGCATTTCAGAACTCAACCTTGGTGTTTTGCAAATCGAATTGTTGAAATCTGGCATCAGTTGACTATTGTCTCTTAAATTTGTTTCTGATTACATTAAATTTATATTTTATCAACTTTGACACAGATATATGAAAGTAAATTTTACAATTTCTACAAAAAAAGGTTAAAAAGAGATCGATGACATTATATTTTATTTACATTTGAAAATGCAATGTTGAAACGGAATACACTAACTTTGTTTACTTTCAGATGGCAACTCCGCTTGTCTATAATTCCACCATCAACAAAATAGCCCTGCCTACCGAGACGACTGTTCTTCCAACTACACTTATGGCTGCCATTACTGGCTGGGGAACAACGTCAGTAAGTAAGATTTTAAATTCGATTTTTATTGCCTCGCCCTAATATCAGTTTCTTCTTCATCCCTGAATCAATGTTACTTGTATAGTTTCAATTATGAAATTCTTACATTTTCTTGAATTTTACTTATTTTGTACCAGAATCAAGACAAGATTATATTTTGCAAATAGACAATTACTTAGTTTTACTACCTACACATTTTTATCGGCAATCTGTAAGCCAAACCACATTCAAGTCTTTAGAACGATGTAATGGCTTAACCAAAAATAATTCAAACCGTTACCGTTCTGAATGTCAGTATTCGTCGTCGATGTGTTGTTGAGCAAAGAATTTTTTAAATATACTAATTCACATCTAAGCAATCCTAAAATAATAAATTGTTGTCTATAGATTAACAACTCTGTTATTTCCTTTATAAGATCTCAAATATATTAAAATAATATAATTAACAAAAGAAATATACGGTATAAAATGCCCGCTTTATTTCACTTTGCTAAGTAAAAAATTTGAAAACTATAAGCTCATTGCTGTTTGTGTTTATCTAGTCCGGCGGTTCAAGTCCGAATAAACTCATGTTTGTGATGGTCCCTGTCGTGAGTCAAGCCTCATGTAGGGCGAATTATGGTGCAAGTTCTATCACAGATAACATGATCTGCGCTGGTCAAGGAGGAAAGGACACATGCCAGGTAATAGGGGTACTCCTATCTTAGTTTAATCATTCAACTAAATTAATATAGGGTTTACTTTCTAAATAAGTTAAAACTTAATTTGTCTTATATGTTTTTGTTTACTATAAAAGTAAATTAAAATTTGCTTAAATAATTATAAGAAAGCAGAAGAAAAGAATTATGTAACGGATTCAGTTTCATAGTTTGGTATCAAATCAACCAATAGCATAATAAATTGAACTATCAAGCAACTGGATTTTTCTGAATATATTTCATTTTTACAGGATTTTTTTGAATAAGTTGGTTTCTTCTGTTTCTATATTGTTTATTATATAAAGACGTTTAATCAATTTCTTAGGCAATAATATGTGAATAAAATATACTATAATAATAAAAAATAATTTAATTGTATAAGCTGCTGTAAGAGAGCGGTAAAATTATTATTATGTGTTATCTTGGAAGAGGTTTAAAATTAATTCGAAAATAATTTGGAGACCATCACTTTACGTGACACATCGTTGTCATGGGAAACAGTTATCTGTTAACTTCGTACATAAATATAGTTATTTAATATCTACTGTGGGTTAGTTAAAATTGAGGTACTTTTTTGAAAAATATTTGTACTCTGTGAAAGTTCACCATTTATTATTTTAATATACCGTTAAAAATTTGCAAAGAATTTAAATAAACGAACAAATAATCAGTGTTATTGTTTATTTTTTAACTTCTCTACAGACGTGTAATGTGATTTTGTGTTAACGAGCAGCTTTCAATACAGAAAAAGTAGTGTTAGTAATATATAGGGATAAATTGAAGGCTGTGAACAGTGTTTTAAGATACCTTTGATAGACCGTCGAAAACATTATATATTTTATTATATTTTTTATTATATATTTATTTACTTATTTATTTATCGTCTATCCTATTTGTTAAAAAGTTTAGGTTGAAGAAGGGTTGACAGGTTGGAAAGCATAGAGATCATAAAGCCCAGCCTGAAGGACTGGAAGCGACCAAACTCTTCACCTGCTGATGAAAACTGTTACTGCTGCTGATTTAAAGTTGTTTGTTAATTTAATCCACTACGCGTTTCGTCCTTCTGGGAGTGATTTACAAAACTGATTTAAAAAAGAGGACAACTAAATAAATCTAATTACATACGTGCAGATACAGCAATGAACAGAGTTACGTAAAGAGAAATTACAACAACAATGTATTAATAACACAATCAGTTTAGTAACCCAAGGATACTATTATACACTTTAGTAACCAATTCAAAATGGATATTTAATTAAATTATTTTATGAACCAAATATTAAAAAGGAAAAGAAAAAAGGGAGGGAAAAAAAGGAAGAAAGAAAAGAAAAGAAAGATCATAAAAGAAAAATAGGAAAATTGAAACGAAACTGTGTGTCAGAGTCGAAACCTGGGGGTTGCTATGTATTGCCATGGGGCGGCCATGATGAATGACGTTACACGTAATAAAGTGTATATTATTATATCATTTTGTGTGGCTCGTTGGTCTTGTGATAAGAGGGTCTTCTTCCAATGCAGAAGGTCCAGGGTTCGATTCCTGGCGCTTTCGATGTGCGCATGTGTAAATAGTGATTTAGGAGCCGTCCTAGCAAGGCACAAAATAATTCTACGGTTGTTCCGTATTAGGCTTGTTCATTCTTGCACTGTCCGCGGGAGTAATCGTGTCCAGCTTGATTGATCGGTGTTCCCTACTTAAATATGCCGGTCTCCCGTTGGTCATTGTTCGCTCGTCGATGGTGTCGGCGCCTAGGGTTGGCTTGGTCGGCTTTAAATGTAATGTCCTCCACTGAAATCAGTTGAATGACTGAGTGGGTTGACTCTTAATACAAATTTATTTCTTTCTTTATGTAATAATTCATGAACGTCGTATGAGTATTGTACTAAACATGGATTTTGTTACCAGGGTGACTCCGGTGGCCCACTGATGGCCGTGCTATCAGGCAAACCAACACTTATCGGCATCTCTTCTTGGATCAGAGGAGATGCGGTCATGCCAAATACCCTGGCGTATATGCTCGTGTTACCGCACTGCGCAGCTGGATCAAGAAACACTCTGGGGTCTAATTTACCTGCACAGCTGACATTGAAACAAATTATGATAACTACAATAAAAGTTCTAAGTGACTTCTAACATTTAAATTTAATTAAAGAATTTGAAAGACAGGCCTTAAAAATCAGACTCGTTATAAAGTGATTTAAATTTTCTTATATGAACTTGTCAATTCGAGTTTCATTACGATCAAACCTTTTCAGGATGTTTTTGCAAGTTCTATCCGAAAAATTATAATGTTGTTGTAGCTACTGAATCCACCTGGAGTTAGCATCCTGGTCTTCAATAATTCTTCTTAACAAAATTTCTGATTAATTTTGATGTAATCTTAACTGTTATATAATGTACGTAAAAGAAAAAATTGTATTTTGAATTAAATATTTGTTGTTGCAAAAAGTCTGTCTTGATTTAAACTATGTTGTCTCCCAGTGTAGTGCTGCACATAATCAATGATTAATTAAAAGAGATACGACCTAATACCTATACCACCTCTAACCAAAATAGACGTCCGCGGTTGCACATACTATAATTAGGTTCCTGGTCCGAAGTGTATGGTCCTACGAGGACGTGGGTTCGAATCCCGCATTGGCATGGCATCCTGCGTCACCATGCTTTCAAAAGTAATTGAGTATTGGCAACACAGTTGGATCAAAAGTCAGTCAGATGGATGGTATCTCACTTGATTTGAGTAAAGCATTTGACTGTGTTCCACATAAACGTCTTCTGGCAAAACTTGGGATTTATGGCATACAAGGTTCTCTTCTAAAATGGTGTAAGTGTATTCTCACTGGGAGAAATCAATGCAATGTATTTGATGGATCAAGATCAGGGAACATTGATGTTATCTCAGGCTTGATCTTTATCACCTATGATGGACCTTCCTTTATGTGTATAATCTAATCTAGCCATGTATGCAGATAACTGTACAATATACCGCTCTATTACAAGGTACAGTGATGTTGATGCTTTACAAGCTGATTTGGATGCAATTAACTCTTGGTGCTCTATAAATGGAATGTGTTCAATTGATACAAAATATGTGCTTCTTAGTTTCTCTTGATCATCAGACCCATAAGAACATACGTTATGAATAACGGTCAACTTAAATCAAGCAAATTTATAAAACTACTTGGTTAAAACCTATCTTTTGACTTATGTTGAAGCATACTAATATTGTAAAGTCACAATACTCTAAACTGACAAGTTTTGTTTTCCGTAACTTAAAAAGGTAGGCAACCAAGAGCTCTAAGGTATGTTTTCATCACGCTTCTTAGGCCTAAACTATAGTGTATGGTGCGCCAGCATTGTATACAACCACAAAAAACATGGATAAACTAGAATTACTACAGAACAGAGCAACTACCCAGCAAACAGAACAGTGCGGGCAACTTGCGGGGCCCATACGGGCAATGTGGGCAGTGCGGGCTATTTGCGGATTACGGGCATCTTGGTAATTGCCCTCATGTTGCCGTTAGGGCGGTTTATGGGCACGTTGAAATTTGCCCGTAAAATTTAATATCCATCTTACCCGTATCTTGCCCTAAGGGCGAGATATGGGCAAGATGCGGGCATCATGGTTGCGGGCGGATTACGGGCAAGTCTCCATCTCGCCCTAAGGGCAAGATGAAGCAAGATGCGGGCATCATGGTTGCGGGTGGATTACGGGCAAGTCTCCATCTCGCCCTAATGGCAAGATGAAGCAAGATGCGGGCATCATGTTTGAGGATGGAATCTGCTCCAAGAACACTGCAAAGTGGACTCAAGAGAATTGTAGTTTGATGAATTTACACTGGTTTTACATCTTGTTTGTTTGTTTGTCCGGTCCCATATGGCCCTACGACCAAATAGTTTGAGCTTAAATTTTAAACAGACATCCGTGACCAGGTAACAGAGAACTGCTAACAAAATGAGAAAAATCTGTTACCATTTCAACCTACAAGAAATTAATAATAAATTGAAAAATATAATGGAAATTTGTATTTTTTTTTTAATTTAACGACAATGGTTTTGTTTTGAAGAAGTCATTTTTATCGAATCATTTTTATCAGGCCGTGATTGTATTCAGTGACCAAAATGTATCGGATCTTGCACGCTCAAGGTTCCCCTAAATTCCGCTGAGAGATTGAGTAAACCTTGCAATCTTTGGTCGTTTTTCGTACTGCCCATGTTTTCGTAGTAAAGTATGCATTTTAAAACATTTTTATAATTTTTTAATTACGATCCAGAAATCAGAAAATCTTTCCCGACGTAGGGTTTGAACCTAGGTCTTCCACATTTCGGGTATAAAGGGCACCTTCGCCAACTAGACTAGGAAAACGCCAAAGTCGTTGTTAGACGAGTGAGCGAGTCATGTGTTGATGAGTACCCGGGACATTTGCATTTAAGTTTGATAATAATTATAAAGCTATAATTAATAGGGTTTTGAGGGTCAAGTGTAAGGCCATAATGCGCCACTCTATAGCATATGATAGGCATGGAGAGGCCCTAGGTAGGGGAAGAAAGGGAATGTTACCGGGTACTCAACACATGGCTCACTCACTCGTCTAACAACGAGTTAGTCGTTTTCCTAGTAAGTTAATAATATTGTAATAATTGTATTAATATGAGCAGATTGTAAGCTTATTCACACAAGGTATAGTTATCTTATATATATACTGATTTAAGTCTATTATGAATGATTTATGACACTTCCATTATATTACACAATATTATGTATTAGCACTACATTATGTACAATTACATTCATATTATAATTATTTCTTAGCAAATCCTCACGCATTCTCTCCGAAATTGTATACACATTTTTTTTAAGTTTCACATTAAGTTAATTAAGTCTCACCTACTATACAAAATTAATTTTGGTCAGTGCTTGTTTGGTTAATTGTACAATCCAATAAGCCTATTTTTGTTCTTGTTAAATGTTCATGTAGATTTTTAAGTCTATTTTAAAAAACATTTTATCTGCTGAATGTCATGTCTTCACTTATTTTAAATAGAAGAACAATTAATATAATCAAGGTTATTCTCTACATTACGATTAGTATTCGAGTATGTTTCATTTCAGTATTTTTGTTGAAGCCTATCAATGAAACAAATAATGAAAGGATCTAAGTTTAAATATTAATTTTTATTTAAAAAAATCATGAACCATAAGTTAGAGAAACAAAATAAAACAAAACACATAACAAATTATACCGAAAACGCAAGTAGCGTCTGCAGTGCTACGTTCCGCAATACATGCACATGGGCTAAAGACGCTCGTAAGCCAGCTAACGCGCCCCGTTACTCACAGGTGCAGTGTCCGAGTGGGTAACGCGTCCGGAAGTGGAGGAAGGTGTCTCGTGTTCGAGTCCGGGTCTTGGCGATAAAATTTATACTTCTGATGTTCTGTCTATATAATTGTACTTGTTCTCTCCAGTGTTGTAAAGTAACTGAGTAAAAGTAATTGAGTAAAAGTAATTAGTTACTTTTTGAGTAATTGAATTACTATTTCAATTACTTTTATTTTAAGGTAACTGTAACTGTAACTGAATTACTTTTAAAAGTAATTATACTCAGTTTTCAGTTACATTTTAACAGTTACTTTTGCCAACCATTCTTGTTTACAGTTCAGTAATGTAAAAATGAAAATAATATCACAACGTCTGAAACTAAAACAATATTTTTAATTTTTTTTTGTACCTCTAGTATGGAACGAGATTTTTCTGCTAACTCAACTTGCATTCCTATTGCTGAATTTGTCTTGGTCAACATGACAACAACAAATCAAAGCAACTGCTAGTAGCAACGAAAAATTGCAATAGATAGACAATTCCTTTAAATTCTACTAGGCCACTTCGCGAACGCTTTTTTCAGTCGCGTTATGGATGAGCTTTTTTAATATTTCTGTCCAATGATTACGTTTTTAAGTGGGATCTCATTACTTTTTCTATAGTTACTTGATATTACTTGTTAATTATACACGTGTAAAAGGCCTCTATTAAAACCTTTATTTTGAATTTTGACCAACATTTTCAACTTTTTCTTTCAAAAGGCACTACATCACCATAATCTTAATGTCAATGTAAAATATGAACGTTGTAGCCCCACCCGTTTGGTCAGAATCGTCCCAAATGTCACGAAAATATTGAATTATGAACCGGGAAAAAATCGTAAAAGTACGATTTCTATGAGAAATATTTCTTTAAATGTCTCTAAAATCATAAAATATATCATTTCAGTGATTTTAAACGTTCCCATAAAGTTTCATTACGATCGAAGTAGCCGTTTGCCAAATATAAAAATAAAACTTAAAACTTAAAAGTACTATAATCATAAGAAATATTTGATCAATTGTACTCAAAATCGTGGAAAGTCTTAAGTTCAGAGATTTTGAAGGTCCCCTCAAATTTTTATCAATATCGCATATGCCGTTTTTTGGGGGATCAGTGAAATTGAAGTCTTCGCTTCGCTCATCCATTTAAATAAGTGTCTGCAGAATCAAAGATAGTGAAATAAAAACCCATCAGAAGATTTAACAGTAGATTGTATTGAATTTAGTTTCATTCCTTCAGGAGTAAATATTTGTTGCACTTTTTTATGTTGGCATTTTGGCAAAAACCAAGCTGACAGCTGACACTACACAGTGCTTCTTAGTTTTTCCTATTATTCTTACAGCTTTTTTTTTGCATGACAAAGATCCGATGAAAATGGTTTTAAATGTATTACCCCACACTATTAATCCATAGCTCAAATGTGACTCAATCAGGGCATAGTATACTATCAATAGCAAATTCCTATCTGAATGTTTTCATTTTACGTAGTATACATATATAATATTAGAGCTTATTTAATTTGCTACATAATCAGAATGGATGTCCCACGATAAGCAGTTGTCAATGTAGAGTCCTCAGAACTAGGCCTAATACTAGGCCTAATAATAATAATAATAATAATAATAATAATAATAATAATAATAATAATAATAATAATAATAATAATAATAATAATAATAATAATAATAATAATAATAGAATAATCAATGTAATGTCTTCACCAAATAACCTGATACAAATATTTTGCTCTTCCATATTTTTCTAATTATCATTATCAGATTAGTTGGTTTCACCCACTATGCTACATCGTTAAAACTAATAAAAACGATATTTTCTAATGTTGCAATTTATTTTCATGAGCAAGGGTTGGTGGTTGCATCATCTGTACTATTATTTTTATATTTACAATTATTATTTTTTATATAACTAAAAAATATTAATTGTTTTGTTCCATAATGAGTAGTATTAATGAAGGATAAAAACAGTTTGAGTAATAATTTTTTGTACAAAAAATCTGTTCGTCACGCTGTTAGTAATGCATTTTTAGAAAGTAACTTAAAAAGTAACTCAGTTACTTCATAAAGTATCTGTAACTGTAACTCAATTACTTTGGCAATAAAGTAACTGTAACTGTAACTGAATTACTTTCGCAAGCAAGTAGCTGTAACTGTAACTGAATTACTTTACAAAAGTAACTTTTACAACACTGGTTCTCTCCTTATCGATCTCTAATATGAAATTAGTAAAACCCCTTAAAAGTGATTAATTTTTTAATTTTGTTATTCTTATTTTTGGTTCGTGGGTTACTTGCGTGTATACTAGATGGCGTAGCGTACGTGGACTTGCATGTACGGGCAGGATGAGCCACAATGCGGGCTTGCCCGTACGGGCAGGATGCGGGCGGGGGTGACATATTTTTAAGGGCGCCCTCATGGCATGCCCGTACGGGGCCCGTACGGGCAACTTGCGGGCAGGGATGCGGGCATTTTGCGGGCAAGATGATTTCTGTTTGCTGGGTAAAGCAATCTTGGGGGTTTCCGTACTTCTTCTAGAAGAGAAAAGATTAATAAACCTAGTTTGAAGGCAGTATTTAAAAACTTTTCAGTCCCTCTGGCCTCAATTGTGTACATTAAAATTTGTAAATTAATTGCGGGTCAACAATAGTTTTTTTTTATTATACCCCGAATTTTTTTATTTTTTGGGTGTTAATATTTTATTTTATTTTTTACCCCAAGCCAATGGTACAAACGTTACCTTTTTTATAGAAGATTAAATTTTTTTAATACACATGTATTTAATACACTTTGCAAAAAACAGCTTAAAACGAGAAAATTTTGGTTTGTTCCGAAACATTGATACATCTCTAGTATTGCAGGTATTCGAGGTAGGCCTACACAAAATCCAAAATATACAAAAAAAATCAGAAAAAATCTTGTTTTAGGAATGCACTTATAATTAACATATTTGCCTAAAATAAGGCTTAAAGGGGCTAAAAACCCCAAAAATTATTTTTTACCAAGTGATCTATAGCACAATACTACACTTAAATGACCGTTTAAAAAATTATATCTTGTAACTGTGATTTAACACGATTTTTTTATTTTTTTGATCCAGAAATTGGCGACAATTGGTGTTTTAACAAATTTCCTAAATCGGCTTTAACCTGCTTCTTTTTTGGTCCACATAGATACAAGAGCATAGTACCAATCTAAAATGCCCCTTTATAACATCGTGTCTTGAAACTGTGCCCAAATATACCCTCAAACAAGCAAAAATATGCATTCCAAAATCACACCCCATCTTGGTAATCAGCATATTTTGACCGAACTACTTGCCCAAATTACAAAACAAAATATAGAGAATTTACAGAAAAGGCTGTCGAGTACGTAAATAATGGTCAATATTTTTTTGGATCAAAATCCTCCAAGGCCACGGGGCATAAAGATCGTTCCCATGTTATTTCTTATGGGAGATTTTTGCCGATGGGACCTAGCTCGAAAAATGTCATGTTTGACAATTTTTTGGGAGGTCATGGTGGCCCCAATAATTTTTCTGTTAATTGCTAAATTCATTACTAGTTAGCCTGAATGAAATATATTTTTGGGTTTAGCGGTTAAATACCCCTTTAAATTCAAAATCCAAAAATTGACAAAATTCCTTAAAAAACACGGAAAAATGTGAAAAACACTAAATTTTTTTGAAAAATTAGTATTTTGAAATTAATACTTAAAATAATATAATTTTGGCCAATATTTTCCTTAAAAGGTGTATGAGTGGAACCATTGATCTTGACCCTCTCGTGTGCCTGGGATCTGGAATCTGGGACGAAGACTGGATGTAATTTTTATTTATTTTTTATTTGTTTATTTTACGTCTATCCTATTCAGATATAAAAACTGATTTACAAAGGAGAACAACTAAATAAAATCTAATTACATAGATGCAGACACAAAAATGAACTACATTTAAGTAATTATTTGAAATAGTAATATTACAACAATGCATTAAAATTCAACAAATTTGGTAACAAATAAAAAGGATATTACATGCAATTAATGAATGAATTAAATATAAAAAAGGGTGGGGAATATGAGGTTTTCCAAAAATCAGGAACAGCAAATCAGGTAGTAATCAATCTTTCGCGGAAGAAACCATCGAACGCGAATTTTCATTTTTGTGTTCAATCTTCATTCATGTGTTCAAATCTTGATAACAATTTAGTACAAACAATCTTGACTCTAATATATAATTATATCAGATAAATAATTATTCTTAATTATTGAAGTCAAATACTGATCACAGCAATGATACAGGACACCTAACTCAAGTTGCAAGCTCCACCAGTGGGCGGCAACCAGACAGTCATGGCAGAAAAATATCGATTGAAAATACATTGAATACATCATAACAAAGCAATAATTAACAAAAAAAAGAGAACAGAAAAATCATAAATAAGAACATATGAAGATAAATTAACAAACACACAGACAATGTCCCACAAAGAAATAGTGAAAATCAATTCTTCTTTGTTCTCCGATTCATTATCATTGCTTCAATTTTACTTTTAAATTGTACTATTCCTAGCTCAGTAAACTGGCTTCTAATATCAAAAGAAATTGAATTACAAATGGATACTCCTCTGTATAAAAATGACTTTCTAAATGATTCAGAAATTATTGGATGAGCGAAGCGAAGACTTCAATTTCACCGACCCCCCCAAAAAATTTAGCTCGGGTGTTTTTTTGTTTGTTTTTTTTTGTTTGTTTTTCTGTCTGTTTGTTCGCTCTCTACCGGGCAAACGGCATATCCGATCTTGATGAAAATTTGACAGGACCTTCGAAATCTCTGAACTTAGACTTGCTACGTTTTTGGGTACATTCTAAGAAATATTTTTCATGAATATCGTACTTTTACGATTATTTTCCATTTTTAGAGCAATATTTTCGTGACATTTGGGCCGATTCTGACCAAACGGGTGGGGCTACAACGTTCATATTTTACATGGACATTAAGGTAATGGTGATGTATTGCTTTCTGAAAGAAAAAGTTGAAAAAGTTAGCCAAAATCAATAGAAATAAAGCTTTTAATATAATTTTTTTGATTTTTTGTGCGATATTTTCGTGTCATTTGGGCCAATTCTGACCAAACGGGTGGGACTACAACGTTCATATTATACATGGACATTAAGATTATGGTGATGTAGTACCTTTTGAAAGAAAAAGTTGAAAAAGTTAGCCAGAATCCATATAAATAAAACTTTTAATATAAGTATTTTACGGTAAATATTATCAATTGACAGGTAACAATAGAAACTTGACAACATATTACCTACAATGCGTAGGCAGCAAAACAAAGCACTTGCAAAAGTAAAGATATCCCACGCAAACTAAAAACTATAAAAAGCTCATCCATCAACGCGGTGGGACTTTAGCGTTTTCCTAGTTTAGGAACTTTCAATGAGTACATTAGTGTTGGGTCCATGAGTGGTGATGCGGAGAACCACTTTACATTCGCAAAGAATATTTATTTTGCATCATTCTGGATAGTGTAGACTGTTCCACAGGACTGGCCCACATCGCTGAACTTAAGTAGATACACAAATAAGAAATGAATTTTATTATAAAAAGTCATTTAATGATTGGAGAAATGAAATCCTACAACTGGTCTGAAATGAAGGTGGTGTTGAAACAATTACTAGGAAAACGCTTAAGTCCCGCCGCGTTGATGGATGAGCTTTTAAAGTTTTTAGTTTGCGTGGGATATCTTTACTTTTGCAAGTGCTTTGTTTTGCTGCCAACGCATTGTAGGTGATTGTTGTCAAGTTTCTATTGTTTCTTGTCAATTGGTATTATTTACCGTAAAAAACTTATATTTAAAACTTTATTTCTATAGATTCTGGCTATTTTTTTCAACTTTTTCTTTCAAAATGTACTACATCACCATAACCTTAATGTCCATGTATAATATGAACGTTGTAGCCCAACCCGTTTAGTCAGAATTTTCCAAAATGGCACGAAATTATCGCACAAAAAAACGAAAAAAATCGTAAAAGTACGATATTCATGAGAAATATTTCTTCGATTTTACCCAAAAACGTGGCAAGTCTAAGTTCAGAGATTGAGAAGGTCCTGTCAAATTTTCATCAAGATCGCATATGCCGTTTGCCCGGTAGAGAGCGAACAAACAGACAGAAAAACTAACAAAAATCAAAACACCCGAGCTATTTTTCTTGGGCTAACGTAAGTGAAAAAAAAACAAAAAAACATAAAGTCAAATTGAAGTCTTCACTTCGCTCGCTACGCTCGCTATGCTCATCCAAAAAAGTACATGAATGTCTTCAAATCTAAACAAACCAGTAGAGTCAAAGAAGTTGGATATTGTTTTGATACAAAGACAATTGTAACCCACACATAACAAAAACTTGTAAAAATACAGCCAAACCTTACACACTCAAAAGAAATGAGATCTAAAAAAGGGCCAAGCTCATCTATCCTTCCACATTTGCGCATTCTTAATTCACTAGGAAAACGCTAAAGTCCCGCCGCGTTGATGGATGAGCTTTTTGAAGTTTTTAGTTTGCGTGGGATATCTTTACTTTTACAAGTGCTTTGTTTTGTTGCCTACGCATTGAAGGTGATTGTTGTCAAGCTTCTATTGTTTCTTGTCAATTGGTATTATTTATCGTAAAAAACTTATATTAAAAGCTTTATTTCTATGGATTCTGGCTACCTTTTTCAACTTTTTCTTTTAAAGGGTACTACATCACCATAACCTTAATGTCCATGTATAATATGAACGTTGTAGCCCCACCCGTTTGGTCAGAATTGGCCCAAATGGCAAGAAAATATCGCACAAAAAATCAAAAAACTTATATTAAAAGCTTTATTTCTATAGATTCTGGCTAACTTTTTCAACTTTTTCTTTCCAAAGGTACTACATCACCATAACCTTATTGTACATGTATAATATGAACGTTGTAGCCCCTCCCGTTTGGTCAGAATCGGCCCAAATGGCACGAAAATATCGCACAAAAAATCGAAAAAAAATCGTAAAAGTACGATATTCATGAGAAATATTTCTTCGATTGTACCCAAAAACGTAGCAAGTCTAAGTTCAGAGATTTCGAAGGTCCTGTCAAATTTTCATCAAGATCGCATATGCCGTTTGCCCGGTAGAGAGCGAACAAACAGACAGAAATACAAACAAAAAAAACAAAAAAACAAACAAACAAAAAAACACCCGAGCTAAATTTTTTGGGGGGTCGGTGAAATTGAAGTCTTCGCTTCACTCGCTTCGCTCGCTACGCTCATCCAATAAACGTACAGTGTGCCGTAACAACACCCTTGAAAAGCTTGTCAAAATAGAATTTGCAACTATTAATTTAATCGTAATAGTAAAACATTCTTTTTTTCTAATTAATTTTAACGTAATGGTCATGCAAATTCTATTTTGCCAAGCTTTTCAAGGGTGTTGTTATGGGACACTGTACGTTTATGAATTAAGAATGCGCAAATGTGGAAGGGTAGATGAGCTTATGGCCCTTGTTTTAGATCTCATTTCTTTTGAGTGTGTAAGGTTTGGCTGTATTTTTACAAGTTTTTAATATGAGTGAGATCTCATTACTTTTTCAAGTTCCATTGCAAAATTATTTGTTAAAATATAATAAATTTATCGAAGTCGATTTAATTGCTATGGTATTACCAATTAACAATAGAATGAAAAAATATTGTGGTCCAAAGACTTGCTTTTTGTAAACAATGCAGGCGATTATTGTCACGTAACTATAGTTACTTGTTGATTGTATGCCTGTATAAGGCTTATTTTAAAACCTTTATTTGGAAGCCTTCCAGCAATTTTTTTAAACTTTTTGTTTCAAAGGGAATTACATCACTATTACCTTAATGTCCATGTAAAATATAAACGTTGTAGCCCCACCCGTTTGGTCAGAATCGCTGGGCAATTGAAACTGACGAATTAGATAGTAGTAGTAGGAGTATTAGGAGCCAGTAGTAACTAACGTCCTTAAAGTGATTTTGAGCATGTTTCAAGTCATATTTTCACCAAGAAGGAATGCTCGTACCCCAACCAAATTTGGCATGTGTTGTCGGGTACCTAAATCCCCTCGATTTTGATAGTTTTCAAGTTCACATCACGTTTCATGATGACTGGGTGACACTTCGAAATCACCCCAACTCTGCTTGCTGTATAAGGTGCCTGAGTGTGTAGCGCAATGCGGCTTGGCTGCGGCGCCCTAACGGGCACCTAGATAATTAAAGATGGGTGCTCACAATCCCCAACATACTCCCCCCTGTTGATTGATTGCAATCAAAACGTGATATATTAAAAAAAAAAAAAAAAAATTAGTAAAGGCTACTGCATTATTGGTAGATGATATGGATTGTGATTCATAAATAGGTGATCATGGTGATTGTGTGGTTTGAATGATGATGGGGCCCTATTATTAAACCTATCCAGTTCGTCAAGGCATAATAATAACTAGGAAAACGCTTAAGTCCCGCCGCGTTGTTGGATGAGCGTAATTGGTGCCATGTGTTATGCGACTTTTCTGTTGTTCTGTGGTAAAATCATTATTAAATTGAAATTTTTTAAATTAAATTAAATAAAATAAAAAAGAAACTTTATTCATTTAATTTTTTTTTAATTAATCGTAATTGTTTAAAAAAAATCGTAAAATTGAAATTTTTATTAGAAATAATTTCTCGATTGCGCTCAAATTTAACAGTAATATATTAATTTATAAAATTAAGGTTCTGCGAAAAAATCATTTCAATCGGATAAAGCATGTAGGTGTTATAAGACAAAGAATTGTTTAAAAAAAGAAAAAAACCGTAAAATTTCGATTTTTATGATAAATATTTTTTCAATTGCGCTCAAATTTCACAAGAATATCTTAATTCATAAAATAAAGGTTCTGTGCAAAAATCATTAAAATCGGATAAAGCATGTAGGTGTTATAAGTCGAGGAAATTTTTTAAAAATCGAAAAAAATCGTAAAATTGCGATTTTCATGAGAAAAAATTTTCCGATTGCCCTCAAAAACGTGGCAGTTCTAAGTTTAGAGATTTCGAATGCCTCCATAAAATTTCATCGTAATCGGAGTAACGGTTTAGCCGGAATCGTGTGGACAAACAGACAAAAATACAAAAAGAAAAAAAAAAGAAAAGAAAAAAAAAACATTCCGGATTTTTTTCTCCAGTGTAGTAGAATGGAATCTTCGCTTCGCTCGCTACGCTCGCTACGCTCATCCAATAAATCGAATCGTGTAAAAATTTAAAAATTAGTAGCAGGGTCGTCATAGTTTGGAATGCGGACGAGACTCAAACAAGCGGTGCATGGCTGATTTGAATTTATTTGGAGGGGGGATCCTCACATCTGGTGCAGACCATTCCTAATGGCCTCTGCTCGTAAGTAGATGGACTGTTGTTGTTGATAGGTGGAGGTGTGGACAAGTGGGGGCGTAACGTGACTCCGCATCCATTTCCGAGTCCACGAGTAACAGTGTTCTATACACTAGCGACATACGATCGAGAGGGTCGAGGTCTATTAGGCCGTTCATTCACCCTTTTAGAAAGATTGCGTCACTTCGATTAAGTAGCCTGTCATACTGGGGATGTTCAGTTTGGCTCTTCTGTCCCTAGTACCGAGTTTACTGTTGTAGCCCAGGATGAGTTTATTACTGTCTCTATTCTGAATGATGTCTAGCTTGTTGGTATTTTCGGCAGAGGTAGGATGCCATGCTAATGCGCCGTACACAAGGACCGGTCTCACCTCAAGACGGGAGAAGTGCATTCTTTCATATTTCGGAACACAAATCCTTTGAGTTTGGAACACTTAGACGGGCTTTAATATTGGTGTGAACGTTCCACTTCAATGGTAATGCGATGCCTAGTAGCTTGACTGAGTCACACATTTTGGTGGTGCATTTGTCCATTGAGTAATTTTGGTCAATAGGGACACGCGATCTGCTAAAAAGTATACCCATCAAGTTGTCGGGATTTTTACGCATTCCGTTGTTAGCACATTATAGGCTTATGATGTCCTGGTCTGCTTACAGGGCGCTAACATCCATGGTCGTTCAGATTAATCTTTAGATAGTGCAATCATCGGCGTACATAGCAATTATTTAGCTGAGGTATGAAGGTAGGTCTATCATGTACAGAATAAAGATAAGAGGACCGAGCACAGATCCTTGTGGTACCCCTGGCGTCACCGCCATACTGTTAGATGTACAACCGTAAAAATAGCACGCTGACTTCTACCAGTAAGAAAACTTTCACACTACTTGAGAAGGTTTCCACGTATTGCATAATGGTATCTTCTTGTTTAGGAGGACGCAAAGCACTAGGTAGATAGACTTACTTAGGTCAATGGATATTGTAGAATGGTCAATGGTATAGGAGCATGCAGAAAACATCCCGCCACAGGTGGACTGGGAGAATGAATGTTGAGTTAGGATTGGTAAATATTTGTAAGAAATAAATTTTCTAAATACATTGTATGAGCTTGTGCGTTACTAATGCATGTGCTTTATTGGTGCTGATATTAATACATGTGCAACATTATTGTGAGTGAAAAGTAAACCTTTTAATCATTATGCAAATAAAACTATGATTTATATGTATATATGTATGTATATAAAATATTAAAAATAGTGTGCAATTGGTGCAATATAAATATTTTTTTTTGATATGAATCAATATTGAATCTATATTATTCGTCATTTAGTGTAGCATTAAGCACAAAGATCGGCATTACATTTGGTGCCGGTCGGACACTGGGAACAGGCAGCACCAACAATGTACATTGGCTTCCCTTTAACGTTTCCAGCAGGGCCGTAGTTACACACGTACAGCTTCGTAGTCTTGTACGAGGAGAAGCCACACCCCAAGGCCTTAGACTCCGCCCACACGACTTGAGTGTAGTGTCCAGTACTGTCCGCCAGCCTTAAAACACACGAACAAACATTAGGGGAGGGGCCACACACCAGCGCCTTAGACTCCGCCCACACGACTTGCGCATATTGTCTGTCTGTTGCCATCCTTAAAACACACGAACAAGCATTAGGGGTGGGGCCACACACCAGCGCCTTAGATACGACTTGAGTGTCCAGTACTGACCGCCATTCTTAAAACACACGAACAAGCATTAGGGGAGGGGCCACACACCAGCGCCTTAGACTCCGCCCACACGACTTGGGCATATTGTCTAGTACTGTCTGCCATCCTTAAAACACACGAACAAACATTATAGGAGGAGCCACACACCAGCGCCTTAGACTCCGCCCACACTTGGCTAGTGTCTAGTACTGTCTGCCATCCTTAAAACACACGAACAAACATTAGAGGAGGAGCCACACACCAGCGCCTTAGACTCCGCCCACACGACTTTATTGTTTTGTCTAGCAACGTTCACGAAACTAAAAGCACACAAACAAACATTAGGGGTTGTGCAAAAGCTAAGTGCCTTGGACTCTATCCACAAGACTCAAATGTAGAGTATAGTTCCGCTCCCTGACATTAAAGCACCCGCAAGCATTGGGAGAAGCCAAACCCATGTGCCTTAGCTACCTTTTTTGAAAAATCGTAGGTTAAAATAAAGTATTGCACCAGAAACTTTAATTTCCTTACTGACTAAATTTGAATAGAATTGACAAAATTGAGCCTTTGGCCCATCCCACAAAAATGTTATTTTACCCCCTTTTTTATTCAAGTTACTCTTTCATTCAGCTTACTTTCATGCATTTTCCTTTTGACTTTCAAAATATCGGTACGAGTGCTCTGGAATAGACTTAAGTCAATTGAGTGGTCATAGTAATTTTTCAACAAATTTATCTTAGAAATATGGGAGTGGGTTAACCTTTGCTGTTAGATCCAATCACAGGTTATAGCGGGGAGAACGGGGGTTTCATTGCTTCTATCTTTGGGTATAAAATACCCCCTTCTATCAATTCGAGTTACAATGAGATTGCGGATTTGATTTGATGTAATGATCGCCTATTACGATTCTCAAAGGAAAAAAAAACAACCTTTCCTTTCAAAAGGTTGCATATATTCGCTGATGCGATGACCGTTGGCCGACGTAACTCGAACATTTTATGGTATTTTCTCTTTTTGTGAACTAAAAACACGTACTTACTTGAATGGGTTGATGTTTGCAGAAGGGAACTTTGTCACTTCGTTATACCAAGCATCGACTGCATCCTTCCATCCCTGGACATTGTCGACCGTTTTGCCGATGCTCGTGTAGACGTTCTGTCCTACCTTGAAGCGGGCTACTTGGCGACAAGTGTCGTGGGAGAAGGTGCACTGGTCCGCCCAGCGCTGCGCCACCGTCGCGAGCTCACTGTCCCACACCTGAGAGCACAATACAGTCATAGTTATAGTTGCCTTTACATTCGTACTGGCCTAGCACATTCCTGGAGCTATTGTAGCATGATTATAATAATTCGTCCAATGGAAAGAACAAGATCAAAAATAAAATCAATGGATATAGAACTGAACCGAACGAACAGCATCGTCATTGAATTTATATGGAAAATACAGTAGTTCCTTTTGGTTTCAATCACGTTATGTCATTATGTTTACAATGTACAGTTGTACACCTACCCTTCCAGACAAATTTGATTCCCGGTCAGGAACTTGCTATAGAGCAGTTTGTGATTAGACCGCTATACCCCACGTATGCTAATCCAGCTAGGTAGGCTACAACATCTATAGCCCCGGTCTTCAAAGATTTCCTTGACATGGTTGAGGCGCCGGGCTCATGTTGAAGAAGTTCTTTAGAATAACAACCTAAACAACTATGAGTGTCAACTGAACTCACCATCTTCATCATGTTAGCTGCTGCTGGTTGTTTGGCCTCTTGTCCTCTGGCTACTTTCTGTCTATAGGTGTTATGAGCATTCAGCACAGCCGCTTGAGAAGCCGCATCTAAACCTGAAGCCAGCTTAGTTCCACACGCTGTACCGTCACCCTAGATAACACAGAAACACAAAGTCAAGTCGTCCAGTATATAGTTTCAAGGTAGGGTGGATTTTAGCTTTTTAATTAAGTTATAGATTTGGTATAGTAGTACCTAGAACTTATAGTTTTTGTGGTCGGAGAAGAAGGGTAATCTATAAAAGTAATTCTAATAATAAGGCATTTGCTAAACTTATTTCCATCAGAGTACAGAGCGTTTGACATTTGCGCACAGCCATCTTAATGTCGAAGTGCGCATTTTAAAATGTGCGTTTGGTACAGCAAGTTAGAGGAATACTATCGGTTTCTCGTTGATGAGGTATTGTTTTGTGACACATGATGACTAGTATGTCAAAAAGTGAATGGATAAAAATTTGATACGACATTTTTACAAAATTTCCCGCAAGTCTATAATTATGATCATCTATGAAGCGTAAGCTGCATAATTTGGATTGTTGGAGGTTTTTTCAAGATCGTATTTATACTCTCCATTCTTCCGAAATGGGTTCAGACTTAGACACAACATAAAGCATATTATTATTTCAGCAACAATAGTTACATTAAAGTACAAAGCAGTTTCATCCCGTTAAATCAAGTATACGACCAAACATCAATAATACCGGATTGAGAGCTACCACGATACCAAACCTCGACCATAAAAACTATGGGGGGATATTCCGAACGAACAAGCTTTGCTTTGCCTTACAGTAGTAAAAGAATTACTAATAATTGTAACCATTATAACACCAGATACAAATTCAGCTCCAAATAGAAAGTACAAACAAAATCGTGTATACCTTGAGAGAATGATTAGAATTACCTTATACTTGCACATGGTATGGTCGGCACAAATAGTGCAGTAGTTAGTTTGTCCCAAAGCAATGGCAATGGTTGCCATCAATACAAACAACAAAGCTAGGATCTTGGCTGCCATCTTGAACTGTTCGTAAGAAAATGGTGTCTTTTACTGAAGACTCATCGAGCATATATACCAAATCAATAGCTATAATTGACCCGTAAAAACTACACATAATTACGTTGCGTGACAAATACCGTTCGAGAATATTGAAGATTAGATATTTACTTCTGGATTTTAATAAACTATCAGAACTATAATAATAATAACACTAAAAATTAACACGATAATTTGAAATCTGAGAGTAATACCGTTCCACGTGCGACCTGATTTAATGTAGCGTGTGATGTTTGTGGCCTAGCACTGTAGATAACATTAAAATAAATGTAACTATAATATGAAGATTTCATTGTTTAAATAATAATATATATCAAAATCGAACAACCTTCCGGACTTTACTATAATGTCTTCAAAAGGAAAACGTAAAATGTAATTCTAAGCATCTGACATGCGTTAATTTCTCATACTTTCCTAGATATCACTGAATAATGATTATGGTGATCACTGAAACAATAATGTAGGTTCAGTACATTTAGATTTAAGACATGTTACTTATTCTTGAAGCTAATAATCTTGCAAAAAATCAATTTGGATTCAAATACTAGCTCAAGATAATCATAATTAAATCCATTATCAGATCACACGTAGAAAGGTCCAAATACACACACAACAGCATAATACCTACCTCACTCAAAATAATTAAATGTACATTTATTACGAAATGTTAAGAATATACCATCATCATGCAGATTTGATTATCTTTAAAAGATGGACACAAACCGCTGGAGTTCTCATTAATAATAGCTAATAACAATCCAATTAATTAGTATAAACAATAATTGGACTCATCATGTTCTTTTAGTAAATTAATATATAGAATTAAAGGTAAAGCAATATTTCGGGTACTTTCAGTACCCTTCAAAAGGCAACAAACCAAACAAAACATAAAACTCCGTCTCCCAGCCAAGGTCGACACATCTAACAAACACGGCCATCTTGATCTCAATAAAAAATACATATTCAAATAAAAAATAAAAATTATACCACAAACATGCACTATGTGCTATCTACATTGGAGAAACCAAGAGGCCTCTGGAAGTCAGGTTAAAGGAACATAAAAACAACGTTGCACAACACAAGGTATACTCCTCAAAACTAGCGGAGCACGTCTATGAATATCACCATTATGTGAACTGGCATGACGCTTCAATCATTCTACACGAAGCAAATTCGCATAGACGGAGGCTGAAGGAGGCTGCCTTGATGTCTGTGGCTGCTGATGTTATCAGTGCTCCCAGCATTGATTTCTCGGCGATTTGGAAAGAGTTTGTCCCCAAGCCATAGAACTATTGTGGGCATGTTTGTGGTATAATTTTTATTTTTTATTTGAATATGTATTTTATATTGAGATCAAGATGGCCGTGTTTGTTAGATGTGTCGACCTTGGCTGGGAGACGGAGTTTTATGTTTTGTTTGGTTTGTTGCCTTTTGAAGGGTACTGAAAGTACCCGAAATATTGCTTTACCTTTAATTTAATATATTAATTTACTAAAAGAACATGATGAGTCCAATTATTGTTTATACTAATTAAACCTAACTGTTCTAAGAATCTCAGTAGTTATAAAACAATCCAATTATTCAGTTCTTGTAATAACAGTTCATTTGTTTTGTTTTTTTGAAATTATTATTCGTAACTCATAAATTAGCTTCGACCTTGCTTCTGGTTTGAGGCTATTGGGAGACTGCCATCCAAATACTGTGGTGCAAACTTATAAGTCAGCAAACAGTATGGCGACTATACTGATGACGTCATAACTACTTCCGCATTCTTTTCGACGCAAAACTTGAATAATTGCTGACTAAAACGGAATTTCACTCACAACAAGGATGTTATAAAATCTTATTTATCAACGTTTGTAATTAAATATCAAAATTGTCTTATTTCGTGTTATGTAAATCATTAGACAACAATGGTGCTTCTAAAAACTGTTCAGGTGATGTCTGGACAAGTAGTTCATGAAAAATAATATACAATCATATTATTATGGTTAATGCGTATGAAAATCTTTACTTCACTGACCTACATTCGAAGAATAATCACATTTCTTGTTTTCCAGAAACAATTATCTATACAAACTCCGTTGGGGTGCAATTGGTATGTGACATGTGGCATTTCGAAAGAAGAAGTTGGCAACCAATTGTTCGTCCATTTTAATCTTTTAAAGAAATCAATTTTCCTACTTTAAAATATGCGCCAATATGTTTTGGTAATTCTTTTGTTTTACATGTTGTTGCACATAGAAGATACCCAGGGCCCCGACTCATGTACATTTTTATCATTGGGTAAGATGTGTTAAATGGAATAAGCGCGAGATAACTCCATATCGAATGCATTAAGTTAAGACTTATTCCGCCTTGACTCGGGGATAAGAAAATAAGTAAAAATTGTTAATTGCTTCGAGTTGCCCCGACTTAACACGTCCATCCCGCTTATTTTCCCCGTATTTCGCCTTAAACCGGGATAAATTGTACATGAATCGGGGCCAGAAGATTAGTGACTTGTCTATATTCACTTCTCATTTAAGTTTGAAAGGTTTTTGATTTTAGCAAGTTAGGGCCGATATTTTTCACGCCAGCCTTTTTGGCGGTCATGTATAACTTCTGCAAAACTATATTCTCACAAAAAAATTTCAATTGATTATATCGCATTGTTTTATTGTTTACTCTATGCACAGGCAATTACTATGATATTATTGACTGAGAAAAAAATCATAGAAAGTAACATACATGTATACACTTGAATTGACTAACACATTTTTTAAATAATCACTTAAAACTAAGTATTTATTAAGTTAAATAAGGTAATTGGGTATAGTTAATTAAATACTAACGATTTGAAAAAAAAACATATCATTTATTTGCGATATAGAGGTGAATGGATAGTTTACTTGTCTTGTTTCATATATGAACATAGTTCATTGTTTTTACTTACAAGACGGACAGCAGACTCCATATTTATCAACTATCAAACATTAGCGAAATTTGTTTTAAAACACATTTTGTGATGGGTAAAAAAGGAAACAAAAGGTTTGAAGTGTTATGCAATGAATAACATATTTGTTTTGAACGCAAGTCGCTTAGGTAAAAGTGTTTTAGTGTTGGCATTATAATATTATTGTGTGTATGTGAATTTTTATGTTTTCGTTTAAACTCTCATCACCGTAACCTTAATTTTTAATTGTTATCTATCGTGCCAGTAAACAAACATCACGCACTTCATCATATCAGGTCGCACGTGGAGCTGAATTATCCATAGATTCAAACTTATCACTCATTTCGTTTTTATAAGCCATCCTGAATATGGAATTTTCTTTAACTATCAATACGAATAAGTGGTTTTGTCATGCAATGTAATTTTCTACATTTTGGTTTTACAGGTCAACAACACCGGTTGATTGTCAGGGCCTATATAAGTAATATGAGTCTTCCTTAGAAGTCATCACTTTCTGATTTGTTCTTCAGGATGGTATAGTCAAGAATACTATTATGTTCTTTGTTTTGAAATCGGTTATAATATTCTAAGCCGCGTAGCAAATGAACTAAAAAAAGCTTTATGCTGACCATACCATGTGCAAAATTAAGGCCCTTGGCCGCATGTGGCATTGAGAACCTGCTTGCCCACACACTCGTGGCGAAAAATTTATAGTTCAGTTTATTGGTAACTTAAAATACAGTACATACAAAATACATGTAGAATACAGTATCGGGTGACAGATACGGTGATCTGTATTTGTATTGCTTGACACGCTCTTCTTTTACGTACTTCTTCGGTTACTTATTTTATACCTTATCAAACAACTATATCAAAATTCCTAATTCTATTCGTAAGTCAAAAGTGAACCATTTAAGACCTCTTTCCATTCATTTGTATTGTGTTACTGAAAGTGATGGCGCGCAAGCGTATAAAGCAGAGACTCTGATTCGGTTCGAATCCCGCCACCGGCAATCCTGACTGAAAGTTTTCTCCAAGGTTTTCTTCAATCGTTTAGGCGAATGGAAGGGATTTAGTCCTCTTAAACAATCCTCAGAAATCCCTTCACAATCATATAAATTCTAAAATATCTAGTTTAACACCTTATAAGGGAACATGAATTGAACCCTGGGCAGGTTTCCCACGATATTTGTTTTTTCCTTGAATGGGATAAATTATTAAACGAATATTCGGAGTTCGAACGGAAACGGATAGATCGCGAAAGCAACCCCAACGAGAACGAACGGCAGTCGGGCATTCAACCCTCTACATCAACGAGCCAAGTAACAACCCATAGCGCTTCACGTGGTGGTCAACGTGCTGTCGTTGGCAGGGGTGGGGGAGGGGAGGCCAAGCCCACCAGTGACAGCAGACGACTGCAAGAAGACACTCCGTGACGTCGCCGTAGCAGAAGCACAAACAGCTGGCGAGCGTTAGTATAATAAACACCTCTCGCCCAAGTATTGCACGTACTATCACAATCAAGAGGGACCGTACCCAACTCTGTCCCGTGGCGGGATTTCAACATAGTAGTTGCGCTCTTGGCAGCTTAGCAGGCGTACACGTATTTTAGCATAAATATTACTAGGAAACGCTCAGTTGGACGCGTTGATAAGCGAGCACGTGCTATAGCTAGACCCACATTGCACATTTTTTTTAAATTTAAAAATTTACGACGTTCGCGTTTCCAGTATTATTTATTATTGCCAAGGTATTGGGGTAAACCCGTGTTTAAATCTTTACTTTAAAATCCACCGCCATCTAGAGGACCTTGACTCCTTGGGAAAACTATTTAAACTCTTTGTTGACAAATAATAGACTGCTTCCACAGTATAACAATCTCTTACAGTAGCGGAACTTCAATGCACTGCCTGCAGATTTGCTGTCGTTGTAGGCTGCGCGTACCGCCGATACACTAGCGCGACCTGGCCAAAGTACGAGTCATTTTGAGTGAACTAAAAGCATCCGCCATCTAAAAGTCAGTGCTTTACAACGTTTACAACATACAAATTGTGGGCGGCGGTGCGCCCAGTCAGGAAAGCTATAATATCTATACCGCTCTCCGTGTAGGTAACCTACGTAGCGACATGTATAGATAGAGCTTCTTGCCGCTACACTAGCGCGACCTGGCCAAAGTACGAGTCATTTTGAGTGAACTAAAAATGTAAACAACAAACAATTGACGAATGCCGAAGAATGTGAAGCTAATCATATTTTGCAAGGGCTAGGCCTAGCCTAGGCTATTTAAATTGCAGTCAAAACAACTGCAAGTAATGATGGTAATTTTAATATTATGTATCAACCATTATAACCTACATTACTAATACTTGGTGCCTAGGCCTAGGCTAGGCTCTAGGCCGTAGGCTTTCTTTGAAAACGACATACATAATAATATGTATGTCATCATATTATTATCAGTAAAAAAAATAATAACGTCAGACGAAACTTATATCCAGCTCATATCCAGCTGTAGCAGTATTATCACGTCATAATAGTGCAAAAAATGACATCGTTTTCAATTCAGATCAAAAAGTCACTGCCGTGGCACTGTCATCGTTAGTTCACTTTAGTGCTCGTACCTTGGCTAGGGGCGCGCGTGTCGGTTGATCAGCGTGTTTTGCTAGCAAGTCTCGCTACTGTAAGAGATGGGTTATACTGTGCTGCTTCCTCGAAAGTATTTTGATAACTTCTAGGTGGCAGTGCATTAGAAACTTCGCGCTAACTTCTAGGTGGCAGTGCATTACAAAACTTCGCGCGTCTTTTCGTTGCCATGGCAACGTTCCTTTTGTTATAATGTAATTTTCATCTACACTACTTATCGGATCAAAATAAAATTAACATATTCGTGACCGGACGGACATTCTAAATGATTTGGCTATCTCAGATTTTGTCGCCGTTGAGTTTGAAAAAAAAACTTTCGATTAACTTTAATGTAACTTTTTAACTTTTTGAACGATTTTGCCACAAAACTAATGGCATTCAATCGAGAACAAAGCTTGCGGATGGTGAAAATTTCAACTCGATCCGAGCCTCCGTTCGACCGCTATCATGAGCCAAAAAAGCTGCACGACTTTCCGTTGCCATGGTAACCGTACTTTGTTATAATGTAATTTCCATCTACACTACTTATCGGATCAAAATAAAATTAACATATTCGTGACCGGACGGACATTCTAAATGATTTGGCCATCTCAGATTTTGTCGCCGTGAAGTTTAAAAAAAAACTTCGATACTATAACTTTTTAACTTTTTGAACGATTTGCCAAAACTAAGGGCATTCCCAAACGAGAACCCCCAAAACTTTTTCGGATGGTGGAAAATTTCAACTCGAAACCCCCAGCCTCCGTTTTTGAACGTTATTTGCGAGGGCAAAAAACCCCCCAAAAAAAAAAACAAACCCCAAAAAAACAACCCCCCAAAAAAAAAAAAAAAAAACAAAACCGTTTACTAATTTTTTCCGGGAGAGTCAAAAGGAAAAAAAGCTCGCTTTCGCCCCCCTTTAATTTAAAAAATGGGAGCGGGGGACCGAGAGTTTTCCATTAACAACTTTGACCGGTTCTAAAAACTGTGATTTTGGCCCGTCAAAACTGTCTGTCTGTCTGTCCGTTCGTTCCCCAAAAACAGCCAAAACCCCGAACAGATTGGGGTGAAATTTTCCCCGGAAAATTTCCCGGGACGAAATTATTTAGAACCCCCCAACAAAATCAACTAGATCCATTGCCCCAAATTTAATCCTACAAAAAAAAAAATGTGAAATTTTTAAAAATATCAATTTTAATTTGGTTTTTGTAGCAGCTATCCGGGGACCACATCTTTCGTGGCTTTTCATGGCCATTGGTAAGCATTTAGCCTTTCCACCCCGGGGGGGGTTGGGATTCGATTTCCCGTTTTTTGCTCGAAATTTTTTTTTTTATTTTACAAACCCACTTTTTATTTTGAGGGGTGTTAAAAAAAAAATAAAAATAAAGGTTTATTTTTTTTTATCTTTGGAAATTTGTTAAATGTTTTAGCTAAT
Organism: Sweltsa coloradensis; assembly: GCA_024449915.1. Classification (NCBI taxonomy): domain Eukaryota; kingdom Metazoa; phylum Arthropoda; class Insecta; order Plecoptera; family Chloroperlidae; genus Sweltsa; species Sweltsa coloradensis. The sequence goes on from JAMZAV010004789.1 coordinate 52,742, forward strand.
ACGTTTTGAAACAATTCGATTTTAAATGGGGTTTAATTTAAATATTTGGGAAAAAAACCAAAAATCGTTGTTAAAAAGATCGGGGAAGGGGAGCCATTGTGTTGAGAACCGGTATCATTCCTCATAAATGGGGTAGGGTCCCTTAAAACCCCAAAAACTTTTCCTTCTTTAAATCTACATTCCAAACCGTTGCAAAGTGAAAATTTTGCTTTAAATTTTTTAATTTCCCCCTAAAATTTGTAGTATTTTGTGTTGATATTTTGTGTTTAATTTTTTAAACTATTTAAAAAAATGGAAAATGAAGTGCCCTTTTAAAACTTTAGAAGTAAACACAACATTCGTTCATAATGGCCCTTTTACAAGGGTTTAAAGATTATGGGTTTTCCAAGCCAAGGGGTTTGGGGCTAAAGGTTTTACACGCTAATATAACGAAGTATACAAAACATTTTGACGAGTTTTTAGGGCGTTAATTTTAAAGAGTCGAAAACCGAAAACGATATTTAAAATTTTATTTAACCCGAAACCCCCCCCTCAAGGAAAAAACATAAAACATCCCAAAATGAAAAATTTAAAGGCAACCCGCATAAAACCCCTTTTACTAACAAACTACTAGTCATGATGGGAAATTTAATATTTTTTAAAGAATAAATTAAATTTTTAACGAAGGGGGCCGGGGGAAGCAAACCCCCAGTGTCTCCCCTTTTAACTCGAAAAGGTTTTCAATCTGTGATTCTGTCTGTTTTATTGTCTGTCTTTCTGTCTGTAGTCGGGAAAAACAGCCGGGAAACCCCTGAACGATTGGGGCCCCCGAAAAAAATTTAAAAAAAGGGCATACGGTAAAAGAAATTTATTTTAAAAAACTTGCCCCAAAACAAAAACAACTAAACATTGCCCATTTTATCCACAATAAATAAAAATTTTGAAAATTTTTAAAAAAACGGGTAGCATTTGTTTTGTTTGCAGCCCCACCGGGGCCACATCCCACGTGGTTGCCCTGGGGCCCATTGGTAAGGGATTTTAAAGGCCCAACCCCACGGGAGGGTTGAAAGGGTTTTTATTAAACCCCTTAACCCGAAAATTTTTTTATATTTTTACACCCAATAATTTTTTTTTTTGAGGGGTGTTTTTTGGGAAATAAAACCCTTTGGTGATTTTGTTTTTTTTCTTTTGGGAAAATTTTTTAATGTTTCCCCGCTAATACGTTTTGCAAACACGATTCGTTTCAAATGTTCAAATTAAATATCTTTTGGGAAAAAGCCAGAGTTGGTTTTTTAAAGAGTGAGTTTAGCCATTTTGTGAACCCCGGTTTTCATTTCCTCATTTTTTGGGGTAGACCTTAGGGATAAGGGGAGGAAAGGGGATGTTCCCGGGTACTCAACCCTTTGGCCTCACTCAAAATCGGTTTGACAAAGACTTTGGCGTTTCCCCTAGTATAATAAGGTTTCAAGTGGGTCCCAAAACCCCCTTAAAAATAAGTCAAGGGAAAAAATGTATTAACATTTGGGAAATTTGGAAACCAAAAAACCCTGAATCATTCCAATACCTTTCCCCAAAATCTCCCTTTTTAGCAACATAAATTTTATTTATAAATAAAATGCAAGGGGACCCCTCACGGAAAATGAAGAGTAGACACAAAATAATAATAGGTGAACCCTTAAAAAATTAACATCTCTGACAAAAATTAAAACAGGAAACACCCCAAAATAAAGGGCTACCTTAACACGTTTTTATTCAAATGGATTTTTTACCGCTGAAACAAAGATTTTACTTTGAGAAATGACTGAGAACTGCCCGTCTTGCATAGATCACATATTCTTAAATCCCAAAAAAAAATGTATCCCAATTTCAAACCCGGTATATTACATACACCCAAAAAACTGATCACTACCCATAATAATTGGGATGAAAGAAAAAAAAATATATCGGGCAACCCACAACCCCCCAAAAAAGCAGTTTAATTAAAAAAACTATCAATATAATCGACTACACAAACTAGAAACATTTTTTCCGAAGAAGAATGGGGAATCAGGGGGCACACCAAAATAAAATTGATAAATTTCTACTAAAATTTCATTTGCCCTTCTTAGAAGAAAATATAAAAAAACCCCTTTGCCAAAAAAAAAATAATAAAAAAAAAAACAAAAAAAAAAAAAAAAACTAAAAAACATGGGGTTTCACAGGTTTAATCAAAAAGCTATTTTGGAAAAAAGGGTTTTAAGTAAAAAAGTCTTAGTGCATCCAGAAGAATTGAAATGAAAGGCCCACATACCCGGGAAATTTTTAGAAAAACCCCATTAAAAAAAAATACCCCAAGTAAAAAAATGGGCTACTACAAGAAAAAAAGTAAAAAAAAACCGCCCCCGGAAAAGGACATGGAGAAAAGGAATGGGATGTTGTAAATGAAACCCAAATGGTAGACCGAAACACCAAACAAACAAAAAAGGGAAAAAGGGGAGAATCAAAGTATTAAATTAAAAATTATAGTGACAAAGATCACCCAAATGAAAATAGCTGGAAAACATTTCCCGCAATATTTTAAATGAGTAGGGGGGAAAAAAGGCCCCCTCCTAATAATGAGTAAACCCATAAACCCTCATAAATTATAAAACGAAAATTTTCCCCATAAAACAACAACCCCAATTTTAATATTTCCCTTTTCTCCCAAAAAGCCCAATTTAAGGATTTCCCCCATTCATTTGGGTGGATTAAAAAAAAAATTCGGCACCAAGCTTTTTTAACCCCTTTTAAAAACTACAAAAACAATTAAAACTAAAGAAACTTACATTTATTAAAACCACTTACATTTAAAAATTTAATCCTTAGTCTTTAACGGTACGTTCCCTAATATTTTTCCCAAAAAAACAATTATAAATTCCCGTTTTTCAAAAAGGGGGACAAAAAATAAAATTTCTAGCCAAAAATACAGGGCCTTTTTAAACCTTTTAAAGCAATTTAGGCCCAAAACCATGAAAAATGCCCTCAAAAAAAGGTTTTATGAAAATTTTTTGAAAAGAAAAAAATGTCTGTCTAGTAATCAGTTCGGATTGAGAAATAATCCCTTTTGTACTCAGGGTTTCAAAACCACACCCACGCAATCCATAGCCCAACAATCTAGAAAAAAACAAAAAATCTATTTTTGCCTTAAATTTTTCTTGACCTAGCAAAAGGGTTTCGATACAGTTTCACATACTAAACTACTTAAAAAAATAGAGCAAAATGGCATAAGAGGGGTAGCCCTTAAGGTTAATTACCAAATACCTCAAAGATAGAGAACAATATGTGCGGATAGGAAACAACCTCAGTAGTGCCAGAATAATTGAATAGGTGTCCCACAAGGAACAGTATTAGGGCCACTCCTATTTTCTATCTTATAAATGATTTATGCAATGCCAAAAACTAGAATTTAAAATTGTAACATTTGCGGATGACACCCCGGGTACTTATTTTTTCAAGAAAACAGTTAGGCTAAAAACTCGTAAAAATTGCTGAAGAAAAGACGAAAAAAATAAAACTGTGGCTAGACAACAATCTACTTACATTAAACGAGGCCCAAAACATATTATATTGCCTTGTCTGCCACTAAAGCTGACCCGCAACAATAACTATGCCCTCAAGATCCATTTAACAAACTGTCTCTTAAACTCAATGAGTGCCCATGCACTGAAATAAAGAACGTGTCAGAAATCCATTCTCGGTGTGACAATTGATCAACATATGAAATGGAACTGTCACATAAACAACATAAAAAAAGAAGTTGCGGAACACTCTCTACAAGTTTACACAATCAGGAAATTCCTTAAAATATCCACATTAAAAACTATTATTTTGCATTAGTACAATCAAAATTCAATATGGGGTTTTAGCATGGGGTGGAACTTATATCAAACATCTTATGAAACACTAATAATAACGCCAAAAACATATCCTGAAGAGAATTACTAAAAGCACAGAACTTCATCCGTCTTTGTTAGTCTACAAAGAAAGTGGGATCCTTAGCGTTCGAAAAAATTTTATTGTGGACAATTGCTAAGTCAGGGTTTTCCAAAGGGCTTAACCACTAGAACTAGTACATGGGGCGTAGCAAGAGGGTTCTACCCTTTCCCCCGATCTGAGATTGCCCGACCAAGAAACCCTACTGTGTTTGAAGGAAATTCAGGATGAAAGATGAACATGGTTTTACACAGTTAAAAGACGTGTTTTAAACATGAAGAGAATGCCTTGTTCATTATACAAATAGAATACTGAAGTCCCGAATAAGGACTGTGTGTCTTGGACTAGCGTGGTCTCGAACCCTGGACTCCCAAGTTAAAAGACTAACAAATAATGACAAGCGTTCATTAGTTGCCTGCTTACCCGATTTTACCACAAGCTTGTTGGTGGAAACCACTGTCCATTCCTTTACGGTTTTTTAGGTTTCTCTTCTCTCCCGATGCCCAAGGGTGTAGGCCCCAAATCCCGGACCCCCAAGTTCTGGACCCCCGCCGAGGGGGGGACCCTGGGTAGTTTTTACTTTTTCTGGTCTCGGAAATTTTCTTCTTTCTTGTACAACCCCCATTCTGCCCCGATCTCTCTTGACCCATCCTTAAATACTTTGTCCCAGGGGTGTTTATGTCCTAATTATTCAGAAAACGTAACGTTTTTTGGTACAACTCGGCGTTTTTGGGAAAAAAACAACATGTTTTTAAACTTCGTTTCCAAAAACCCCAAAATCAGCACAACTTTTCGAGGTAAACCCCAAAAACCCTTTTACGTTTACATGGGTTTTTCATAACCGTGCAACAAAAACCAAAAATTCCTCTGTATTTCCCACCAAAATTCACCAAATTTTCCTACCTTCCTTCCCTCCCCCCTTCCCCAATAAAAATTCCCCTAAAGATTTTTATCCATGCTACCCTCTTCCCAAAAACGAAAACAAAAATTAAATACAAAAAACAAAATTTACAATGAAATACCACGCAACCAAAGCTAAAACAACCCTTTACTCAGACTTACAAACAACAGGAATTTTTTTAATACAAAATTTGACTCGAATCAAAAAATGCCTTCTATCCCTTAATCAGTAGGATTAGAATCCTTAATACTTTAAAAAAAAACTCCTAAACCCCTTCTAAAAACCAAGCACAAAAATTTGAAAAAAACCAACAAACAAATTAAAAAAAAAACCCAATAAATAAAACCCTTATTTTTGTAAAAAACCCTTTTTTAAAATTTAATTTGAATCTTTTTCCCCTTTTTTTCATTTTAAAACAATCCCAAACAATTAACCCATTATTTTTTTTAAAAAACCCCCTTTTAAAAAATTGGGTTTTTCCTGCAGCCCCCACCCTCGAGGTTACCCCCATTTAAAAAGTGGCAAAATCTCCCTTACAAAAACCAGTAGGGTTACCCCCATTTCCAAAAAGGGGTTTTTCCCTTTTCACAATATTCTCCCCAAACCCTGCCATCCCAAATTGGAAACAATTCATAAAAAACAAATGTAAAACAACAAGAAAAGCAAACACAACAAAATTTTTTGGCAACAAAAAGAAAAAATTTTAAAACTACAAAAAAAGGGGTCAAAGGCAAAATTTTGTTAAAACACAAACAATTTTTTCTTTTAACTTAAAAAAACCAATTTGGAAATTTTTTAAAAACACCAAATTAAAAGAAAAATTAACCCAAAACACTAAAGAAGAAATTGAAAAAAAAAAAAAAAAAAAAAAAAAAAAATTAAAAAAAAACAAAAATTAATTAAAAAAATTTTAAATAAAAATTAAATTTTTAAAAAAAAAATAAAAAAAAAAAAAAAAAAATTTAATAACCTACAATTTAGGAAAACTTACAGTAAAAATATTTTAAAAAACCCAAAAAATTTAACGCCAACTAAAAATTGTTTTAAACTTATTTTTCCATTTGAAATCTCAGAAAAAAAAATTTTACCAAAAAATACTTTTCTTTTTGAAATTTTAAATTTCCATCGGGTTAAAATTTCCCACACACTTTGGAAAACCCTTCCCTTTCCCCAAGGAACCCTTGTACTTTACCCCCTTTTTTTTGTTAAAAACAACCAAAAAAAATAACTAAAATATTAAACCCTTTAAAAAGTCAAAATCTTAAAATTTTGAAAAATTCCCAAAATCACCATCAAAGATGAAGACAAAACAAACTCGAAAACCCAAAGGGTTTAAGGAGAAAAAAAAACTAAAAAACATGGGGCTCCCACTACCCCCCTTTCCAACCACTTCTGTCACCAAAGGGGCCTTTAACCCCAAAGAAAGCCGTACTCAAAATTTCCCTAAAATATTTTAAATTTTCTCACTTTTAAACATTTTTTAAAAAAACGTGGGTTCGGGGACAGAAAAACGGGAGACACGCGCGTACCCACCCTACCACCGGTTGGGGGAAATTTCCCCCAAAGGGAACCCAAACCCCCCGGACTGAAACGAAAGGGCTTTCCTTTGAGCAACCATCACCCCTCACAACTAAAACTACACTACTTATGGCAGATGACCCCCCTGCCCGAAAAGGGCCAACTCAATTTTACCCCCCCTATGGTGGGGAAAAAACCTAACTAAACAGAATCCCCCCCGCCCTGACGTGGGGAAATCCCAATTAACTCTTGGAACACAAATTTCCCCCTTTTCGCTCAACGAGTCAAAAACAGAGGGGAACCAAAACCTCTTTCAATCTCCACACAACATGGAACACAGTTCCACTCAAAAGGGAAGACCTATCCTGTCATTTCCCCTTTTAAAAATTTTTCTCATAGGGGAAAACTCCCCCAAAACTCACCCCGGAGACCCCTGCAGACCACCTCCGGGGCCTCCCAATAGTGAATCAGAAAATCGCTAAAACTGCAAAAATCACATTACTGCGCGCAAAAAAAACATTTCCAAATGCCATCACAAAAGACACCCCTACCTCCCCTCGGGATATCACCTGCCCCCCTTACTAGGTGTCCTCTAGTCTGTGAGGGCCAAAATTTCCCCCCCGGAGCCCAAACCCAGCCCCTCCTCATAACGAAAAGCCCGGTTATAATAATCTTACAACCCCGAGAAAAAACCCCCTCTTTAAGAAACTCCAACATGTGATTTAAATCCCAAAACTCCCCCAAAGAGTTAGTTTCCCTCCTACATCAAAATTCTTTTTCGTCCTTACTCACCCCGGGATACTTTGTCCAAAGCCCCTCAATTACGTAAAGCCTACAAAATGTCCCTCCACTACAGAGGACCACTCCCCACGCAATCTCTTTTTCTTTTCCCAACAAACATATATACACTTATACACAAAAAAAAAACTACAGTGGGTTTAAACTGAAAACATCATCTGAAAAATACAACTAAAAAAAAGTCCACTAGGGTACATTGGAAAAACAAAACAAAGCAAAATTTAAAAATTGTACATCCCTAAATCAAATTTTCCCCACATCTATGTACAATATCTAACAAAGATCCCAGCTCAATTTTTTACAATGTAAGCGAACCCTTCGAACCTGTTATGTAATTTTAAAACATACCCAAACCCAACATGATACAAACACTCGTTTTCCCCTAAGTACCCTATGCAAATAAAAACAACTCACAACGTATGCGAAGGGAAAACAAAATTTTTTATGTACCAAAATGCACCTTTTGCAACATAAAACCTAATTCTAAAACAAAAAAAAAAACTAAACATTTCGTAAAACCCAAATTAAAACTGAAAGGGCGTAGGTTACAATCAAAACACACATCACACATAGCCTTTCCCCCAACCCCGCCTGACTGGGCGAGCGTCTCAACCCAAACAGATCTCTCCCCTGAAGTAAAAACAGAACGATTGCGGGGGGTCGAAACCCCACTCCCCACCCTCCAAAAGAATAGTTGCAGTATAACTTCATGTGGCCATCAAAAAAATTTTTAAATTACAAACCCCCCTATCCCCACAATCTTTCCAAAACAAAAAAGTTTAACAAAAACACCCAAAAAACCACAAAATATACAGAACACACCAAAAAACATTCACTCCTACACCCGTACAAACCCAAAAACTTTGTTTATAAGAAGCAATTAAAGTTTTGCTACGATTCATGTGTACATCACAAAAAATTAACTAAACAGTAAATTCCCTTATTACACGCCGGGTTACAGAAAAATTTTTTACATCGTTTTCCCAAAGTCAAAAAAACAACTTTTAACAAGCTTTTAAAAAACTACCGTAAACTCTTTAAAAAGGGAATTTCCCTTAAAAAATCTTTCACTTAAATAAGGTATTTTTATATTAAACAACGAAAAAAAAAAAAACAAATACAAAGCGCGTCACTCATAAACTTGAAAAATAATTTCGATATTTTTTTATTCTTCATACGTGAATGACCAGGCTTTGGGAACACACACTTAGACAACATTCACACTAGCAAAGCAAAAAATCCCTTGGGAAAAAACAAATTTTAAGCAAAAAAAATCAAAACACTGAAATTAATTTTCTAACAATTATAAAAATAATAAAAAAACCATCTTTTTAAAAAAAAATAAACCCCCTATTGCACAAAAATAGCTACAAATTTAAATCAATATTTTAACGCACACAAACTAAAACCTATATTTAAGCTAGTCGCAGCGTGATATAAAAAAATTCTAGCCCAAACGCACACAATCCCCTACAAAATCTATTAAAATTTGAAAAAAAACCCATTCCTGTCACATCAGCAGTTTTACACAACACAACTATTAAACAAAAGCATTTTCACGAAATACGAGCCCTTTCAAATCTCAATTTTATTAACCGGCGGTGACAAACTGTCGACACAGCAAAAGACGATTAAAAAAAGACAATTGTCAAAGAATGCAATTTCCCAAATTTCTAGTATAGTTAAAAATATACACTGAAACTACTTCGGCCGCATAACCCCCTTTTCCCCCAAAAAAAAAAAACTATCCCTGCCGACCAAAAATTTTAACATGAAAATTTAAAAATTTCCAAATTTCAAATTTCCAAAATTAATTTTGGTTTTTTTAATTTAAAAACAAAATAGACTTTAAAAACCATTCTCTGTATAACATCGGGTTTCTCTCGCAAATTTTTCAAAATTATCACCAACAAAATTCAAATCAAAAATTTTTAATCCCAAAAAATTTTTTAAAAAAAAAAAGGAAATTTTACTTTAAAAAAACTTTATCCAAGGGCCCCCCTTAGGCTAAAAAAACCCAAATGACACCTGTTTTCTTGAAGGAACTAAAAAAAAAAAACAGACACAAAATAATTTTTAAAAAGAATTTCCAAAAAAAAAAAAAAAATTTCAAAAAATTTGTCAAAATCTAAAAATCGTTCCCAAAAAACGCTTTAAAAAAACCACCATGCAGGGCAAACCGATTATCACGTTATTATTCAAAAATCATCATAAATCACAGCAAAACCCTTTTTCAAAAACAAAATTTCCAAAAAATTTTCCAAAAAAGGTTTAAATTGGCCCCCAAAAAACAGTTTTTGTCAATAAAATAAAAAAAAAACCAGGCGCGTCCACCCTGTAGAAGGCACTAATTTTCTACGTAATTGGGTTTTTTAAAAAAATATATAATACATAAAAATTAAAAAAAAAATTCTAAAAAAATTTTTCCCCAAAAACCCCCAAAACACAGTTTTTCCCTAAAATACCAAAAAGGGCGCCTCCACCATGTGGACCACCTGCTGAGTCAGGGTTTTCCAAAGGGCTTCACCACTAGAACTAGTACATGGGGCGTAGCAAGGTTCTACCCTTCCCCTGACTCTGAGATTGCTGACCAAGACCGTACTGTGTTTTGAGGAATTCAGGATGAAAGATGAACATGGTTTTACACAGTTAAAAGACGTGTTTCAAACATGAAGAGAATGCCTTGTTTATTACACATAGAATACTGAAGTCTGAATAAGACTGTGTGTCTGACTAGCGTGGTCTCGAACCCTGGACTCCCAAGTTAATGACTAACAAATAATGACAAGCGTTCACTTATGTTGCCTGCTTACCCGATTTTACCACAAGCTTGTTGGTGGCAACACTGTCCAGTCCTTTACGGTTCTTTAGGTGTCTCTTCTCTCCCGATGTCCAAGATGTAGGTCCCAAATCCCGGACTCCCAAGTTCTGGACTCCCGCCGAGGCGGGAGCCTCGGTAGTTCTTACGTTTTCTAGCTCTGCGCAACTTCTTCTTTCTTGTACAATCCCCAGTCTGACCCGATCTCTCTCTGACCCATCCTTAAATACTTGTCCCAGTGGTGTTTATGTCCTAATTATTCAGTAACGTAACGTTGTTGTACAACTCGGCGTTCTTGGATAAACAACATGTTTTAACTTTCGTTTCCATAACTCCAAGCTCAGCACAACTATCGAGGTCACACCAAACATTACTGTTTACATCGGTTTCATAACCGTGCAACTATAAACAATAATCCTCTGTATTTGCACCAAATATTCCAAATCTTCCTACCTTCCTTACAATATGTACAAGTTCTCCTAACACGTGTACATAAAAAAATAAACCAGTTTAACAAAATTAGCAAGAACAATAACAACAAATCTATTACTAGAAATCAAACCAAGGGTAACCTTGTAGTGCCTAGACCCACAAAAACGCTGACCCAAAAGCAAGCAATGTTTCTTGGACCAAAGATATACAACGTTGTTCCAATTGAAATTAGAAAACGGAAGACAGTAAACTCATTTAAATACTTTGTAAAAAAATGGATACTAGATATGCCCATAGAAAAAATTGAAGCATTAGTCAATGCCAATAAATAATTAAAAAATATGATCCCAGTTCATTGTATAAGGAGAGGCAAAATATAGGGAATGCGCCCTAAATAACCATAGTATGTGTATTAAATTTCATTTAATAGTTTATTTTATAGATTCATTTATGTGAATTTTTCAAATATATTTTAATCAAATCTATAAACAATGATTTGTTTTGTTTTGTTTATATAACTACACCATATTAATTATATTATTAAATATTTAATTTTTATTAATGATTAAAAAAAAATTGGAATGAATTGTCACTTTAGCCAGTAATTAAATGAGGTAAATTAAATTAAATAAATTAGTAATACAACTATGTCATCAAGAATGTGAAGAAAGGTAACAGAGCGTAACATTTTTTTTGTATTTATATCTTTATCGTAGTTTTTAGTTTTTTAGTACCTAGCCTTTAATTCTTAAGTCTAGCTTTATACAAGACATCATAATGACACTGCAATAAGGCAGCCACGAACAAGTTTCCCGACTTATGTGGTTGTCTTAAATAAGCTTAAATATGATATATGAATGTAATCAATTATCTTGTCTTTGTCTTGTCTTGTCAATATTCTTTAATAACATACTAAACTGAAGTGTCATTTGGCATGCATGTGAAAACAGTGAAGAGAAGCATATTATTATTATTATTATTATTATTATTATTATTATTATTATTATTATTATTATTATTATTATTATTATTATTATTATTATTATTGTGACAGTCGCTATGTGTAGCTGTTCTAACCTACTTACAATCTATACATCTCTATCGTTATTCGTTTGTGCACGCATTTAATTCGTCTGTTCACAAACGTTGTAGTGAAATTCCGGGGGGGGGGGGGGCTTAACGTGAAGTAAGCCCCTCACCCCAACCCCCATTTGAAGAAGTGACTTTTGACACCTGTATCGTATGTGCGTCGTCGTCGTCGTTTCACGTTTGTGCACAAACGACGTAGCCGCAATTAAATACCATTCCGGGGCGGGCAAGGGGGGAGGGGGTGCTTTCTACTATGAAACTTCCCCGATTGTGCCTAAGCGAAATAAATACGTGCACAAACGATGCACAAGCGATACAAGTGAAAAAAGTAGACTTTTCGGCATGGGGAGGGGGGCGCTATCTTCACGTGAATCTAGCCCCCACCCCCGGAATTGTCTTCAAATTGTAACTACATCGTTTATGAACAGACGAAAGGAATATATGCACAAACGTCACAGGTTTGAAAATTGTGACATTTCGTCTTCCTGTGAAGCTAACGTCCTCCCCCCCCCCCCCACCGGAATTTAATTTGATTGTGGCCACGTCGTGCGGTCCACAAACAATGCACAAATGATACCATTAGAATTTTAATTTAGACGGTACACTTCTTCAAAATCGAAGGTCTCAATATTATGACTGTACGAGCCCATACCTATATTATTACAGAGTAGAGGATTGATTACACCTAGTTGTTTGAAATCTTACGACAATAAACTTGTGGTGTAATTTGGGTAGCTAATGTTTCGGGTTTATTTGAAGGTGACAATTAGTTGTCTTGACTGAGGTAGATAGGCTCACTGACGCTGACAAGTGCGCTATGGCTGAGGAAAATTCGTGCGGCAATCGAGGGCAAGCGTCGGTCAATTAAAGCACTAATTGTTGAAATAGTGGCATTTGCACACACTAATTGAGCACTTAATATTGTGCGATTCCTAGAATAAGTGCTCTTGGGGGGTGGGGTGGGGAAGGGGGGGTGCTGCGTGAAGTTAGCACAACCGCAGTATATTGTCTCAACAATATTTACTATTGAAGCGCTTAATGGGGGAGGGGGGGGGGGGACTTTTGGCTTTTTAAAGCACGAATAGAGCATCAAGTTTTGTGTGATTTTTAGAATTAGTTTCTAGAACGGTACTGCGTGATATAAGAAACCGCACAGTAATTTATTGATATTTCTATAAGTGTTATAGTTAATGTTGTTTTAAGGTACTCAGCTTAAGTATTAAAGCACTAATTGAAGGATTAGTGGCATTCGAAGGCACTAATTGAGCACTAAAAAATACTGAGTGATTTTTAGAATAATTGTCTTGTTTGCAGGGGGGAGGGGGTCAAAGTTCACGCACCTAATAAATTTTGCAAAAAAAATTGCGGATCGGGGAGTCGACTCCAATATTTACTACCCGATGTTTGTTTGTTGTTGTGTGTTTAAGCTTGGCTTTATAGTAGGCGACTATGACGCATATATATATATATACTTAAACTGGGAACATGAATAAACATGTTTCAGTGGGGGAAAGGTACAGAAGGACGACAGCTTACCTTGAAAAACGTTAGGTAGGTCGCACAGTGTGTTTATTCATGTTCCCAGTTTAAGTATCCTAGGCATTTAGGCCTCATCTATACCTAAGCAAACTATATATATATAAATAAATATATATATCAATATATATACATATAAACATAATACATAGCCTATCAGGATACTAGTTACTGATTGCATACAGCTTTATAACTTTTTGGCAAGCACGTCAAAGTTTGAAATCTGCAAAACAGGAGACTATGACAATAATTTGAGATACCTAGAGTTTGCAAATGAACTAACTTGAGTAGGAGTAGACCTACCTACTGTAAATAACAGGTCACAGTGCACCAAATACAACCGCAGGAACTGACTAGCTCTAGATGCAAACATGCATAGATAGGCGGAGGCCTACCGTTAAAGACACATCACAGCCCAACAGAAAAAAAAATCACAGGACTCACCGACTCACCACAACAGCAGTTGCAACCGGCTGAGGAGGCAGCTTATGTCACTGAAACCTCCCAAGAGAAACGTCTTGGCAAAGGGGACGTGTTGGCGTAAGGTGTTGACTGGAGCGAGACGATGATCTAATGATGATACTAAGTAACCTTAGAGACGGCGCGTAAAGAAATACAAACAAAAGATTCCCGGCACAAAAATTTAACACAAAATACGTTGGAGACCTACACCTACATTTGTCATAGAAATGTTTTGGCCTATGCCTAACGTGGGTCAGAAATTATTATCAGTCTCTTTCTGCCACAGTTTCATTGTCTTTGTGTAATTTTGACATGATTAATAATTATAGTAAAGTAGGGCATCCGCATACGTATAAATTATTAAATTGACCACAAAACAAATAAATTGATGAACATGACATTTACATTAATTAATATTAACTAGTAATCACTTTTTGAGCCTTTATCTAGGCTGACACTAGCAAATGTTTGATTATTAATTTAAAAATTAAAACGCAAAGTTTGATTTCACTCGTAGAGTTAGGCCTTCCTGGATGATTCTGAAACAAAAAGAAATGCTCACATAAGACACTGGTAGTGTTGGTTAGGCGGTAGGCCTACAATACAACAGATATATAAGCGGAGGCCTACACAAAGAACATGAAGCCTACCTAGGTAAGGCTACCAGTATCTTATGAAAAGGGTGGCATATAAATAATACGGTCACTGTGAGTTTAAGATGGGTCATTAAGGATATCACGGGAAAAGTGCATGCATTCAGGTTTCCAACAACTGCAGTTGAATGGTTAGAGCGTAGCCTACTAATTACCTATATCAGTAGGCCTACACGTATCAATTTTTGCAATGTACATTAATGAAGAACTTTTCTATTGATATCCATACTTGGTTGCAAAGAATTAGCTGGAAACAATCAAATTACCAGAAAGTCCAGAAAAAATATAGTTAGTTGTAGAATTCCCACCATAGCTTATAGGCAGAGTTGCCACCAAGTAACTATATTTATCCTTGGGAGATAGGGCCTACCGGTACCTACCTTAAGAATCCTGAGTACCGTAATTCTTTAAAATAGCTAATTAGTACATTTGCAAAGGGCCTATTTATATTACGTGAAGGAATTATCAAAATTTTCAGGCTTCAATACAATAATACGTTCTGGTATTCCAGATTGATTTTTGATAATTTAATTTAACCACCTACAAAAGAGCAAAGGCCCAAGGATCAGAATTTTCTTAGAATATGTAGTATCAACGTTTTAATTTTCGATGTCGTGTGTAGGCCTAGCCTATACTTGCTGGATTTATTATTTCTAGTACCTAGCCGAGCCGGTGCTAGGCCTATACTGATGTTATTATTATGCACTGTTGGTTACTTTTTAGGCTGTATTAAAAATAATGTATCGATTTCATGTAGGCCTACCGGTATTGGAAATCCTGATATTTTACCAAAAATCCTAGAATTTCCTTTAAACACCTTAAAAATTCTTCAAAAAGGATAAAATCCTTGAAAGTGACAACCCTGCCATATAGCTATAACAAAATTAGCTTGCGCATTCAAGTTATTTTAAACATTGGGATGAAATACGAAAAATTGCATTAAAAAGTCGAGGGGGACAGGGAGTTGATATAAATTCCCCATTGACATTGACAAAAATCCAGTAGGCCTAAATTACGGACATTTCATGAACTTATTATTCAAAAAAGACCAGTAGATTAATAATTGAAGAATGTGGGCAATGGGTCCCACAGACCAATAAGCCAACCAATAAGAGCAAAATCTCCAATTTGAAAAACAAAATTCACTACAAAATAAAACCACTTGATCACGGATAGGGTTGCCAAATTAGGGAAACTGAAATTCGAGACAGGACTTGGCTAAAATGAAACTGGGGTGTAATGCGCAGCCCGAGTCGCCGGAGTCGAAACGTTTTTGGGGTTGAGTTTTTTGGGGAAGGGCTTAATAAAACGCCTGTGACTTGGTTAGAAAACACCACTATGAGTTATCACACACACGCCACGTCCGAGGTTGAGAATATCGCGTTACGGCTATAGAGACTCGCTAGTCGCTACAATGACGCGCTCGAATAACAACTAACCCAAGCCCACCACCAGCAACGGCAAACTGGTCAGGCACCAACTGATAGGCTGCGGGGAAGGTATTGGTAACTATACGCCTGCGCCTAGAGTTCGAAAATTTCATGAAATTTACTTTTTTGAAAGTTTAATAGAAAGTTTCAATGAAAGTTTAAAAAAATATTAAAATTTTGTGAAATATTCAATTTCCAAGGAAATCTTCAGGAATAGGCTACAAACTACATTTTTAATAAATCAGAGTTTTCTTATAAGAAAAGTTTTTAAGATTGATTGACAAAAAATTTGAATCTCTAAAATATTATACCATAGGCCTAATTGGTTTGAAAGGCACTGAAGGGTGGCCATTTTGTACTGCTACTGCACCTCCCAACATAAAAGAAGGGTCACTGGAAGAAAACTTTGGTTTGAGGAAAGAATAAATTGTTTAGGATAGGGGCTACTTAATTCAAAGTGAAATATAAAAATCCATTTAAAAACTTTTTACAATTTTTTGTTTCACCTAGCTGACTTTTTGCAATGATTCTAAAGTGAAGCTCTATTAATCAGTAATGCAACAAGTTTCTTACCTCACTTTTACTGTTTACCATGTGCTGAAAATAAACTATTTTCTAAAAGTTGACAGTGCGGGGTGCCTTGTAACATTAGGCTACTCTTGTTACAGTCTTGTATAATGGTATCAGACAGTAATATGATAGTAGTAGGGACTGTTTATTTAGCTTAGAATTACATGATGATGCCTAGATCTGTACTATGTAGGCCCTATCTATCAACAGGCTAATAAAACAATCAATCAATCAATATGCTGTTGTAAAACAGTAGGCCTATTCAAGGCATGATTGTGATTTTATAGCATTTTGTGAAATTATCTTTGTAAAAAGGGGGAAAAAGGGGCACAGAGAGGCAAGCCATCCACCTAAATTTTAATTTTGACTTTTCCAGATATTAAATTGGTCTAACCTTGATTGTTCAAGGCTTTCACTGAAATTTAAAAAAAAAATATGACTAGGCTAGACTTATCATCAATAATGTATAGGCTATATGCTAATTATTTATTACCTACAAAGTGAGTATCCCATGTCCTTATCACCTACTGTATTTCTTAACATGTTACAAGGCGCCCCATAGCCAGTTACAATGCACCCCAAGCACGGGGTGCATTGTAACACGTGTAGTGGTCCCACAATTATGTATTTTTCTCACCATACATGCATATGAATGAGTCCCAAAAATCAGTGTAGGTGGGGAAATATGTGAGTAACAATAGGACAAAAGAGTAGTTTAACAATAATATAACGTTATAAAAAAATTCAAAATAAAAATATGTTACAACCATAGATATCTTAACACCTATAGTAGGCCTAGGCTAAATACGCAGTCTCCAATACCTCCGCACAGGCGCGAGTGTACCAAATTGAAGCGTCAATCACACCCATTCAAGATGGCGGTTTGGCGTTTTAATTTATGCTTTTTTAATGCAATAAAGTATTTTACTGGATTGTTTGATATGGTTTTAGCTTGTGCAGCATGGTATTGAACAAACAGAAACAATGCAAAGTTATTGCATAAGGGAATTTAGTAATCATTTGGTGTTAAAGTCTAATATGCTCACCCGTCAAACTGGCGGCCATCTTTAAAAATATTTTTTTGATTAATTGCTTCCATCTAATTAACATGCAAACTCACCCATTCAAGATGGCTTCCCATTGTCCCGGAAGTGGACCGCTGACTGCTAGTCTAGCCAATTATATGGGATGTCTATGGTTACAACGCACCCCACCTTCCCCTATAGGCCCCTATCAATCGATTCGAGTTTGCCAAATCACTTTCCGAAATGGTTTGGAACTAAAGTGTTTTTGGCCAAAACCGACAGGTAGGCATAGTGTTGGGACTTGAAAATTTTCACGTGAAAATTTTCATGAAAAATTTCAATTCATTGAAAATTTTCAAGGGCCGTGCAATGAAAATTTTCAAGTTTTTATTTTTATTATGTTGTTTATATGCAGTTTGTATTTGGTATTTAGTATTTGGCTAGCCTCTTGCACAGCAACAGGCCTAATGCATGCTGGGGCCTAGCCTAGAACAGAGGCATTGACATAGGCCTAGAAAGTTTGTCAATGTGGGAGCTAGGTCACATTGCAAATATGAAGCCTGCAAACGAAGGTCTAGCTAACTTATTATTTTTGTAGGTTGTATAGGCAATAGTCTGGTTGGGCCCTAACCAGATAAAATCCATCTTTAATTAGCACAAATGCTAGAGGGTTATGCAGAACTTAAATGCCTAGGGTAGGGCCTACCTTAGTGGAATGGAAAGACCGGGACAAACATTACTTTGGTGTAAGGTCTTTGCCTCCAATTAGTCTGTAGGTACCGTATTGTTTGTAGTGACTACTAGGAAGCTTCGCAAATCCTTTTTCAGGCGCGTTGTTGGATGTGCGTAATTTTTTTTTAAACAAAAAAAAGCGTAAAATTGCTATTTTCACGAGAAATTATTTTTCGATTGCGCTCATAAAAGTGGCGGTTCTAAGTTTAGAGATTTCGAAGGAAAATTTCATCGCAATTGGAATATTGGTTTAGCCGGAATCGTGTTAACAAGCAGACAAAAATACAAAATAAATCCGGATTTTTTTCTCCAGTGTAATGAAATGGAATCTTCGCTTCGCTCGCTTCGCTCATCCAATAATCTAGGCTTTCTCTTAACTACCCGAAACGTTGGGTGTATTTTTTTATATTTTGATATAGGCTAGGCCTACTAGGCCTAATATGTTTTATAGCCTATTGCTTTTGTTTCCATCATTCATGTTGGATACTATCCCAATTCAATATTCAACATTTTTGTCTCAACGATTATTTTTATAATGTAGGCCTATTTCGCTATTTGCAAATTGCAAGAATAAAATTAATCAACAAGATATTGCATATATTAGACTTATTCCACCTCAGCCTGAGTCCCACTGTAGGCCTACATCCTTGATAGAAATAAATTATTTTTATTTATAATGTGGTAAAATACAGTTCAAATAACAGATTAACAAACCTTAAAAATTTTCACGAAAATTTTCACGAAAATTTTCATGAAATTTTCAAGATTATTTTTTTTCATGAAAATTCCCATCACTAGGTAGGCAACAAATTCAAACCGATTCCGCCCGAATCGATTTGCCTGAACCGATTCCGAGCTCTGTGATATAGGCCTAGGCTACATACATAGTCTATGTTTACATGAAGGATTCAATTCTGTATCAGAATTGGATTGGATTCCGAGGTGAACGTTTACATGTCATGAATTGAACAAGGAATTCAATACGTTTTTAATACCCAAATAATGCAATCTAGCGGTAGCTTTGAAAAGTGCTGTGCTGTGTGTGTGCTGTGCATTCGATCCAATACTCGAAACTGTAAACATGCTTGTTTTCAATCCGATATTTCAATCCGATCCCAACTTTTGGGGGATTGGATCCAATCGATCCGATCCTAGTTCCATGTGGTTACATGGATGTTTGAGAGGTAGGATCGTATTCAATACCGTATTGAATCATCAATATTGACAAAATTAGTTTTGGGTGAACTCTTAAACAAATTGTCTACAGCTGTTGATATGGCAAGAAGGTGGAATAGGAAACTTCTTCAGTTGGGGGGCAAAAGTACGAGACCAGCAGTGCGTTACCAGTTACCAATAACGCTTGACGGTTGACAATCCAAACACAATAAAAAACAAAAAAAAAAAATGTTCAACACATGGCTCGCTTACTAGTCTAACCACGGCTTTGGCGTTTTCCTAGTACTAGGAAAACGCTCAGTTGGACGCGTTGTTGAGCGAGCACCGGTACGTGCAACACGACCCGAGTACGACATTCCCATAATGTTACATACCAATAAGTCTTTAAGGCCTTGACCGATTTAGCTGAAAATTTGTAAAATAGGAAAGAATGGATAAAATCCACCGCCCACTAGAGGACCTTGACATTATTTCTTTGGGAAAACTATTTTAACTCTTGATTACTTCTAGGTGGCAGTACATAGTGACCAGAATTCTTGTGCGACTTTTCGTTGCCATGGTAACGTTACTTTTGTTAAAATGTAATTCCTATCTACACTACTTATCGGATCAAAATAAAATTAACATATTCGTGACCGGACGGACATTCTAAATGATTTGGCTACCTCAGATTTTGTCGCCGTTTAGTTTTTAAAAAAAAATTTAGATTAACTTTAATGTAACTTTATAACTTTTTGAACGATTTTGCCACAAAACTAATGGCATTCAATCAGGAACGAAACTTGCGGATGGTCAAAATTTCAACTCGAACCGAGCCTCCGTTCGACCGCTTTCATGAACCAAAAAAGCTGTGCGACTTTCCGTTGCCATGGTAACGGGACTTTGTTATAATGTAATTTCCATCTACACTTTCTTATCGGATCAAAATAAAAATAACATATTCGTGATCGGACGGACATTTCTAAATGATTTGGCCACCTCAGATTTTGTCGCCGCTTAGTTTAAAAAAAAACTTTCGATTAACTTTAATGTAACTTTTTAACTTTTTGAACGATTTTGCCACAAAACTATACAGCAACCCGCCTAGGTGGTATGTACAGCCAGGGTCATATATAAATCAAGAGGTCTGAAAGATACCTCTTTCACCGACATCTCGTGGTCAACTCTTGGTGTTATTATTTATATCGCCCTGTGAACTGCATTATCGACGTAAATAAAAAGAAACATGGCTGCTAAAATGTCAAAGGAAAATTCTCTATTCACCAGAGAAACTATCAAGCCTAGAAGAAATATAATATGGAACGTAAAGAGAGCATTATATATCGATACCTTGGCCTAGGCATAGCATTAAGACTATGCCTTAGTTCTTATATTTGCCTTAGTTTCTAATTAATTTTGAATAATTCTATCTTGGCTGTCAAGTCTTATTTGCAAACAACCAAAGTTTGTTTTATGCTTTTGTTTTGATAAAATTTTATTTCACTTCTGACTGCCTTCTAGATATTGACTATTTTGTTGACCAAGAGTCTTTCAAAGCCTCCTAAATAATATTAATAACATCAAATAGTCTAGGGAATTTCCATCGATCGATAATGCAGTTCACAGGACGATATAAATAATGGCACCAAGAGTTGACCACGAGATGTCGGTGAAAGAGGTATCTTTCAGACCTCTTGATTTATATATGACCCTGGCTGTACATGTGTAAAAAATTTCAGGTCGATCAGAGAAACGGTGCGACCTGTATCGAAGCAGTAACAGAAAAAAAAAAAAAAAAAACAGACATTCGAGCCATAAGAGTCAAGTGGAGACGCTCGCTCCGCTCGCTCAATTAATTTTATTGAACATATTATGTTCATTGTGTTTGTATGAAGGTCTGTGTAATTTGATACACCTAAATACTTACTGGAAGCAAACCTACGATATTAAACCTCCATAATATATTAACCATTAGCAAAAGCTAAATAGCAAATATTCAACAATACACAAATACCATTTAATAAATTCTGTTGTGGGCTTTAGGTGAAATAAATACGCACCTTAAATTTTTATTTGTGTCACACCAATTAGGTAAACTACTTTAATGATGGAGTAAGGGGGCTAATACAGTAATAGTTTGTGAAGTCTCATATTAGTACACTATTTGCAAATTAAATATTTATATACTACACTTTATCCGATCAAGTAACATCCCGACAATATGCAAACTCAAAGAAGGTCCGTACTATCGTTCAAGCATTTAAATATCAGTAGGCAGGGAGACATTTTCTTAAAATGCATACGGTTTCCCTGAAATGACGGGGCAACGAATATTTCAGGGCTTATTGAGCGAGCGAAGCGAGCGTCTCCACTTGACTCTTATGGCTCGAATGTCTGTTTTTTTTTTTTTTCTGTTACTGCTTCGATACAGGTCGCACCGTTTCTCTGATCGACCTGAAATTTTGCACACATGTACATACCACCTAGGCGGGTTGCTGTATAGTTTTTTGTGGCAAAATCGTTCAAAAAGTTAAAAAGTTACATTAAGTTAATTGAAAGTTTTTTTTCAAACTTTAACGGAGACAAAATCTGAGGTGGCCAAATCATTTAGAATGTCCGTCCGATCACGAATATGTTATTTTTATTTTGATCCGATAAGTAGTGTAGTCGGAAATTACATTATAACAAAGTCCCGTTACCATGGCAACGGCGCACGTGGTTTCAGGTCACTATGCACTGCCACCTAGAAGTAATCAAAACACTATCGAGGAAGCAGTGTATTATTTGTAACCAAAGAGTTTAACAAGGAAATGATGTCAAGGTCTTCTAGATGGCGGTGGATTTTATCCATTCTCTCCTATTTTTCAAATTTTCAGCTAAATCGGTCAAGACCTTAAAGACTTATTGGTATGTAACATTATGGGAATGTCTTACTCGGGTCGTGTTGCACGTACCGGTGCTCGCTCAACAACGCGTCCAACTGAGCGTTTTCCTAGTGTTCATGTAATTGAGCGAGCGTAGCGAGCGTCTCCACTTGACTCTTATGGCTCGAATGTCTGTTTTTTTTTTTTCTGTTACTGCTTCGATACAGGTCGCACCGTTTCTCTGATCGACCTGAAATTTTGCACACATGTACATACCATCTAGGCGGGTTGCTGTATAGTTTTTGAACAAAATCCGATCGTTGGTTATAAAAATAAAATAAAATAAAATAAAAAAATAAAAATGTTCCGATCGTTATGAAATTTTTTAGGGTCAATAAGTACACCATTCTCTCCTATTTTTTAAATTTTAAGCTAAATCGGTCAAGACGTTTAAGACTTATTGGTAATCATAATTCGAAAAATGATGATAAAAAATGAAGGAGGCAGTGAAGATACAAAGATACACTTTAGAAGGCATGACGTGAATTATTAGTACAATGCAAAGATGTTGGAAAAGTATACAGTGTACAATGTCAATATCCAGTTAGGCCTACACTGTGTGGTGGGCCTTATGGGAATGTCGTACTCGGGTCATGTTGCACGTACCGGTGCTCGCTCAACAACGCGTCCAACTGAGCGTTTTCCTAGTAAGTATATGTCTGTAGAGAGCCACTGACCAAGATTAGTACTCTTGTGGGGGGAGGGGGGTGGGTGGTTGGTGTTGGGGGGGGGGGGTCTGCGTGAAGTAAACACCCCCTTTGGTATTTTCTCTATGTACATACCACCTAGGCGGGTTGCTGTATAGTTTTTGAACAAAATCCGATCGTTGGTTATAAAAAAAAATAAAAAATAATAAAAAAATAAATAAAAATGTTCCGATTGTTATGAAATTTTGCAGGGTCAATAAGTATTCTCTCCTATTTTCCAAATTTTCAGCTAAATCGGTCAAGACCTTAAAGACTTATTGGTAATCATAATTCGAAAAATGATGTTAAAAAATGAAGGAGGCAGTGAAGATACAAAGATACACTTTAGAAGGCATGACGTGAATTAGTACAATGCAAAGATGTTGGAATAGTATATAGTGTACATTGTCAATATCCAGTTAGGACTACACTGTGTGGTGGGCCTTATGGGAATGTCGTACTCGGGTCATGTTGCACGTACCGGTGCTCGCTCAACAACGCGTCCAACTGAGCGTTTTCCTAGTTTTAGAATTAGTGTTCTTGAGGGGGCGTGGGGGGAGGCAGGAATCTGAAATTGCTCTCATCACGGATGTATGGAACAATGAAACAATGAATAATCTACGAATTCTTTGAGTTTGTTCGCTATAGCTTTTGAATATTGAGTTTTTTTACTGCTTCAATTTTACCGAGTAATTTACAAGTGCGTCCTGTTAATTTATTTTGTTGCGTCTCAACTTATACTTCGTTTCATTGTTGAATTATATACCACATCTCACATGTCATCACCCACATATTTGTACAATGTATTCATCTAAAAAGTTGATTCAAAATAATTTAAAACAAATGCATACATGATTTTCAAGAAATTATAAATAAAGCATATGTTTTTGAAACGGAATTTTGTTAATGGTTGATTAATGTTAAAATAATAACAATGAGTAATCTAAAACATGAATCAAGTCACATTTTTATTAGAATTTTAAAATAACAAGCAAACATTTTATAATGTACTCTACATGTCAATATTGTATTGGAAATCGACAAATCGCAGCATTGTGGGCGTAGGCTAGGCCTACTGTTCGTGCGTCGAGTTAGACATTTGAGACACTCTTGATCCACGTTCTCAGGCTAGCGGTGCTGGCGTAGAAGTCTGGCCGGCAGGCTGTAGCGCAGGAGTATCGAGACATAATGCCAATCAGAACTGGGCTCCCATTGGCAGGAGTTAACGCAAGGGGGCCGCCTAAATCACCCTGGAAATTGTATTTTTTTGTTTATATCATATCAAAGAAATAAACATTTTTACAAGGCATTGAATCAAATAAAACGTGCTTATATATTAATATTATTATCATTATCAATATGCATATGAGTAATTAATTTACAATATAATTTTGTAAATTATTCATATACTTGATATGCTCTTTTATACGTTATTAATCTGCTTATATATTTTTTGTAAAATAATTGCATTAGCTGGATAGGATTAGGCCAACATCAATAACATCAGATTTTAATAAATTAAACGAGGATAAATTAATAAAAACACAAACACACGAACAATAACCACGGTCAGAAATAAAACGCACTTTAACTATTTTTTTTTTATTTCCGATCGTTATTGTTCGTGTGTTTGTGTTTTTCATTGATATCTTTCCGGTCTAACAGACTTGGTTTTAATTAGGATAAATTTAACACAATCGGTGCATTATAATAAACTCGGAATGAGGAACCTAATATTGTAATGCAGACAATCAATACACATATTAATGTTTTTGTAGTGGTGGGAATTAAATTAAATATATTAGTGAAATACATAAACTTCGGTGTAAAGCAACGAAATCATTTAAAATGAATTGTGTTTATAACATTATTACAGGGCTTATTTCCTGTATTAAAATGTTTTTTT
>JAMZAV010004790.1:0-50434 GCA_024449915.1 Sweltsa coloradensis
GCTGGATTAAAATAGTTTCTTTTATCAGTGGATTATAGTTTAAAATCCTCTCACTTGGTGGAGGTGCCGGGTGAGCCTTGCAAGTTCTGGGCCAGGGGTAGGAGCCTAGAGCATGGCTCTTCTAAACGTTCAAGGCGATTCAAGACATAAAGTTCATCTCGCAAACTTCAGCTATATGAAGGGTAGCTTACTCCCCGAAACTTGAGGCGAGCTCTGGCGGTCGTCGTCGGAATCATCTCCCCCTTCCCATGACGACCTAGGTCTAATCCCAATATAAATATATAGTTTAAATGTAAATAAAAGCTATTATCACTTGATATATACCCGCAACTGTCGGCCTACTAGCACACCGGTACTTGTCAGCGGCGCCCTATGGGCACCTAGATGATTGGTGTTGTGAAATAAAGTCTGCCCGTGGACAAATTAATTGCTCCTTCTACAACATATTCTTATAGTGAGTGAATAATAAATCCAGGATCTATTCTAGGGGCTAGGTCTGAGCTTTCCCATATTCATGTAAGGAAATCCTTGGGGAAATCTTCAGTAAGGATTGTAAGTGGTGGGTTTAGTTCCGAGGACGTAACAAATTATAGTTTCGCTGAGTAACGCGTGTGAAAACTACATTGTTTACATTGTTATTATTACGAAACACGATTTGTTGTGCGCTCCTAAACGTAAGTAAACAGTTATTTGACTCCACACTAGTAGCTTCATACTCCTACACTACATACCGTAATAATAACACCTTTAAAATAAAATAATCAATAAAATATATAAAATCCTAGGCCCCCGTCTGGGCCCGGGGTAGAATTGGCCCAGAGCATGGCTCTGCTTATCGAAAAGGCGATTTTAGCGAAAAAGTCCACCTCACAAACATCAGCTAGTATGTAGGGTAGTATTTTACTCCCTAAAACTAGAGGCGAGCTCTGGCAATCGTAATCGGGACTCCGCCCCCTTCCTTTGACAAACCCTCGAAGAAGATGACAATGACACAACGAACAATGACAAAAACAATGACAACCGCAACGTGAGAACCTACCTTTCCTCCCCTTACCAGTGGCTGGTTCTGACCAGCATGGACTGCTCCTCCTCCCCCGCCCCCTAGGTTAGAGTGGTGCATTTAACCTTACGGTTGACGCGCTCTTAATCCAAATAAACCAAAAATAAATTCCAAATTTTAGAGTTTACCCACTCAGTCAAATTAGTTAACATATTTTCAGTGCGGACAATACATTTCAAGCTGACCGACTGTATGCGCCGACGCCATCGACGAGCAAACTATGGCTTGTCTTGTGAATTGTGACCTTTTAACTTACAATTTACAACAATGTGGCAAACATAAAACATACATGTGGCATTAGAAAGACGTTATCAGGGAATATTTTGGAAGAACACATTATTTTTTACGTCAGCCCATAATAAATGTAAGTTTTAACCATTAAAATATGCTCTATTGTAAATAGCCATATCTTACCTTACAAACCATGCTTAGTTTAAAAAATATGAATTTAAAAACACATTTTGACTTTGGGGAAAATGAGACTTACCCATCATATAACTCAGATTTCAGAAGATTGCTTGTGGGTTAGGAAGTTTATTTTCTCATTTCAATGATATTAAAATAGCTGATTTTGCAACGTGTCCTAGGTTATCTCGATTAGTTTAATTAAGGGACTTCTATTATAAAGACCTGCGATTGAATATTTTATTTTTTGTAGGCTTCCTGCGAAATACGTGTTGCGGTTTTGCTAAATATTACGAGGAATTTTTTTCAATTTCAAAATTATTCTATAAATTTAATACAAACCATATCAATTTTCATCACAAACTTAGAATTGGGATGAATAAGTATTTACAACCATTGGTCATGTTTTTAATGAGATCTTAACCCAACGCTACGCATCTGCGCAGCTTACGTTCTACCGCTGCCGCTTAGATGCAGCTTCAAGTGTAAGTAGTGCGTTGTTTACATAGATGATTGCTAAACTTAATGACTTAACAAACATTATCATTTAACTAATGAATACCATAGTAACAAATATTGCACTTATTTTACGTTTCTATAAAAGCATGCAAATGCATATAAATAAAACATAATGAAAATAAATACCATGAACTATTTCTTCACGGAGCGCAGTGAAAGTAGTGCTACGACGCAGACGCGTGGGGTTATTTCACTTCACACATTGTTGAAATCCCAAACAAGCGAAGGTATAAACCCACACAGAGCAATGTCAGACGTGTTTGCACAATCAGCTAAGATAATGTTGATTATCGTCACAAATATTAGGAGTTGATTTGATAGAAGACGATTTATTGAAGAGATGAGGTAAATAGAGTTAATTTGTCTATGATTGACTTGATTTTTGTTGTATACTGCAGGACTGGCCTTCATCAGAATGAATGTTAGGGGCCTAGCTAAACAGCTAGGATACAAGGAAGGCTGGCAGTTCCTGCACTAGGGTGACTTGTCTCTCGAGTCATCTATGGCTGGGTCCAGCCAGTCCAGTATTGAACTTATATCAGTTTGAACTCTATTTTACCCCATTCTTAACCTACCCATGACTGGTTCTGTCCAGGACGCTAGTGCCTTCCCCATATTCCCTGGGCTACCGTGGAGCAATATGATTGACCAAATGATTGACTCACTCTTGGACCAAATAGACCAAGACTATTTATAAAGCAGGTCTATGATGAATAATTTGTTACTTCATGAACGATGACAAAGACCTTTCCTTCCCTTACCCGTGGCTGGTTCTGACCAGCATGGGACTAACCACCACATCCCCAAGGTTATATAGTTAAATTTTGACCTAATGTTGAGACGTCCTTCATACAATAAACTAAAACACTTCTTCAATCTCTGTCTTGGTCTATGGGCTCCTCCTCACCATATCCCCTAGGCAAGTATGGCGCATTATGACCTATCGTTTGACGCGCTCTTAATTCAAATAAACAAAAATTATCCAAATCGTTCAATGTAATTTATTTAACAAAATTTAATTCACATCATACACATTTTCAATCATTCTTTCCATTCAAGTTAATAATTTTTGTTCTGCAATTATCATCACCATCTTTTTCTTTTCTTATTGTAGTATATAAAACAATATAATCATGAAACACACCATTAACTCATTTAATTAACATTTAATATCACGAGCGGTGCAACAAGACCTAACCGGGTAGCGCCCTTGTTTCTCACTCGTAGTCTGTCAGTGTTATTTCTTAGTCTTCTTAGTCTCAAACGGGACCTAGCTCCAAATTGACTATTTTTAACAATAGGTCCTTGTTTTACAGGGATTCAAATTTATTTTCATTTAATTAGTTGGTGGAAACCCATTGAAAAGAAAAAAACAAAACAACCCTAACGGAGATAGCAAGATTTATGAAATAGGATTCAATATAAACATTAGACACACTTGAACACATTTCATTTACCCACAATATCACAGGCGGTGCCATATGACCTATAACTGGTGTTAGCGCCGTAGTTTCTCACGTCGTCGTATAAGTCATGGCAATGCATCTGTGACCGGGAAAGATTGAGCCTAGAGCTTCACTATGCTAGTCGTAAAATGCGAAGAAAGAGACAAAGTCCAACTCAGAATTATCAGCTAAAATAAGGGGAGTAGGGCAAATTTTTCCCAGAAATTATAGGCGAGCACTGGCCGGTAGCTTAAAAAACTCTCTTCTTTTACCCGTGGCTGATTCTTACCAGCATGAGATTTTCCTCTCGATACCCCTTAGGCTATAGTGGCGCTTAATGACCTGACGGTTGAAGCGCCCTAGTTTCTCACGTCATCGTCGTCTTTCTCGTCGTTTAATCTGAAATGCTTTGAAATATCTCTTCGCTCTTCATTCTTCGTCTCTGAAACTTTAGATCCCCGTCTGGTCTCGGGGTAGAATTGGCCCCGTCTGGGCCCGGGGTAGAATTGACCCAGAGCATGGCTCTGCTAATCGTAAAAGGCGATTCAAGAGAAAAAGTCCACCTCGCAAACATCAGCTAGTAAGAGCGGAGTATATTACTCCCCGAAACTAGAGGCGAGCTCTGGCAATCGTCGTCGGGGACCTTGTTCCCTTCCTTTGACGACCCCCCGGTGACGATGACAATGACACAACGAACGATGACAAAGACGATGACGACCGCGACGTGAGAAACCCCCCTTCCATCCCATACTCGTGGCTGGTTCTGACCAGCATGGGTCCCTCCCCCCTTAGGCTAGAGTGGTGCATCGTGACCTAACGGTTGACGCGTCCTTAATCCAACTAAACCAAAAAACCCAGAGCATGGATTTTCTAAGCGTAAAAGGCGAATTAGGAGAAAAAGTCCACCTTGCAAACATCAGCTAGTAACAGGGGAGTATAATCCCCGAATCTAGAGACGAGCTCTGGCAATCGTCGTCGTGGACACAACCCCCTTCCCTTGACTACCACCCCAACGAAGATGACAGTGACTCAACATACGATGACAAAGAAGATGACGACCGCGACGTGAGAATCCCCCCCTTCCACCCTTACCCATGGCTAGTTCTGACCAGCATGAGCCCCATCTCCCCATATCCCCTAGGCTAGTAGTGGTGCATTATGACCTAACGGTTTACGCGTCCTTTATCCAAAAAAACCTATCCCTTTACGATCGCCCCGACGGCGATGACAATGACACCAAGAACGATGACATAGACGATGACCACAGAGACGTGAGAACCCCTCTTTCCTCCCCCTAACTGTGGCTGGTTCTGACTAGATAAACCAACAGTCTACATGGAGCGGCCTTCTATAAGTCACGTCTGGGCCCAGAGCATGGCTCTGCTGATCGTTATAGGAAGATTCAAGAGACAAAGCCCACTTTGCAAACATCAGCTATCAATTAGGATAAAATATAACTCCCCGAAACAATAGGAGTGCTCTGGCGGTGTCATTGGCCCTACCCTTCCCTTGACGATCTCCTTACGTTGACAATTACTACGTAAGACCCCCCCCCCCCTCCGATGCCTAACCACTGACGGTACCTGGTTCTGACAGCATGGGCCCGTCCTCCCCACATCCCCTCTTGGTTAGAGTGGTGCATTATGACCTCACCAATTGACGCGTTCTTTATCTAAATAATCAAAGTTTAAACATTTAATTTTGTATTCATTCAAATTTATAATTGTTCATTTGATATAGCTATCATTTCTATCATTTTCTTTTCTCTTATATATTTAGAAAACAATAAAACAATCTTAAACACAACAAATAGACTATTTATTAACTCACAATTGCACAGGCGATGCAATATGACCTAACCGGTTGAAGCTCACGTCGTCGTGGGTTTCTAATGCACGTCGTATTCTGATATATGTCCTTTAGAACTAAGTCAATAAACACCTTCCAGGTTTCTTGTTCTGATCCGGCGATTACGTCAAATATATCTAGAACGTCTTCGAGAAGAACAAAAGTTGTTTCAAACATTTAATATTATTGATAAATAATAAAATATAATAACTTCGTATAAACTCAATCACATAGGCCTTATTGAATTTCAGTGGGAAACATTGAATTTAAAACCGACATATTTAAGTTAAAAAAAAACAATCAATCAAGCTAGACACGATTCCACCCACGGACAGCGCAAGCGTCTTTACGTGTCAGGCTGTTGATCTTGTAGTGTGGCTCGTTGGTCTTGTGGTTAGCGTATCTGCTTCCAATGCAGAAGGTCCAGGGTTCGATTCCCGCTAAAGTCAGAAGTTTTTTAACTTCTGATTTGGACTTAAGTCCATCAGTTCTTGTTTTAGGAGTTTGTAAACGGTGACTTTGGAGCCGTCCTAACAACGAAGCACATAATAAATTCAGAGTTGTTCTGAATCGGCCTTGTTGATTCTGGCGTTGATTCGCGGGTGTTCGCACTGTCCATACCACTGAAAGCAATATTTCCCATTAAAAATATTTATGTTTGGTTGGTTATCGTTAACTCGTCGATTGCGTCGGGGCCTACAGGGTTGGCTTGGTCGCTTTGATATAAAGCCCTCCGCTGAAAATCAGTTATATAACTGAGTGGATGTCTCTAAATACAATTTATTTATTATTTATTTGTTTTATAACCTGGAGAAGTGACGCAACATTTCCTCCGGATTGCTTAAAAAGAGTAAAATAAGCAACCCTTAAAGTTACCGCCCACAAATATTTATCTCCTGCATTGTCATACATTCCCCGGGCCCGTCTGGGCCCGGGGAATGTTTATGTCCAGAACATGGCTCTAGTATTCGTAGATGCGGGGAAAGAGATAAAGTCCATCTCGCAAACATCAGCTAGCAATAAGGCGAGTACTCCCTGAGACAAGAGGCGAGCTGTGGCATTTGTCGTCGGGGACACCTCCCCAATCCCTTGACGACCTCCCCGACGACGATGACAATGACACAACGAACGATGACAAAGACGATAACGACCTTGACGTGAGAAAATTCCCTTCCACCCGTTTTCCCGTGGCTGGTTCTGACCAGCATGGGCCCCGCCTCCCCCCCCCCCCCTAGGCTAGAGTGGCGCATTATGAAATTACGGTTGACGCGCCTCCAAATTAACTTAAAAGAATACAAAATAAATGCTTTCTTATGGAATAATTTTAAACGAAATTTTATTCACATCAAACACATTTCAAGTACAATTCAAATAAAAATCTTGTTTGCAATTACTATGATCTCGATAAACATAGAAAACAATATAATCAACAAACACACCAAAAACTTACTTCATTAACTTTCAATATCCCATGCGGCGCAACATGACCTAACCGGTTGAAGTGCCATTGTATCTTATTACGGTGTTTTCTTTCATTCTTAACTTTCTCATTTTCTCATCCATTGTAATCTATTTAACAAAATTTTATTTACATCATATTATTAATTTCTTTAATTTATTTATTTTCATTCACAATTATAATTTTAATTTTGATATTACTTTCATCCTCATCATTTTATTTTGTTATTTATACACTTAGAAAACATATTATCATCAAAAACACCTGCATTAACTTATCTCATTAACTTTCAATATCACAGGCGGCGCGATATGACCTAATCGGTTGAAGCGCGCTAGTTTCTCACGTCGTCGTCGTTGTCCTTAATTTTTTGAGCGGTTGTTGCGCCTTAAAAAAAATCTTTTTGTCCAGGGAAGATTTGGATAAGATCATGGCTGGCTAATCATAAAAGGCGAGGAAGGGACAAAGTCCATCTCGGTAACAAGCTTATGTTAGGGAAGTAGGGCCAATTATGCCCAGAAACTATAGGCGATCACTGGCTGGCGACGTAAGAAAACTCCCTCCATTCACCCGTGGCTGGTTCAGAACGGCATGGGACTTTACTCCATATAACCCTTAAACTACAGTGGAGCAAATTGACCAAATAATTGACGCGCCCTTAAATTGAATGAATAAAATAAATCCTCCCATTGCCCGTGGTTGGTTCTTACCGGCATAAACCCCTTCTCCCCATATCACCTATAGGCTAGAGTTGCGCATTATGACCTCACGGTTGACGCGTCCTTAATCAAAAGAAACCAATAACAATCACAACGTCAATGTTTGTAGTAGAGGCCTACACAGAAAAGTCTACCGAATTCACTGCAAAGCAATTTACCTAATACTGTTACTTATTCGAATCATTTCGATACTTGAAACAATAATTTTCTCTGTCACTCACACACAAAAAATATGTCAAATCCCACAACAAACTGATTTTATTAAATTAAAATATCCTTTGCAGCGCGATATGACATAACTGGTTAAAGCGACCTAATTTCTCACGTCTTCTTTCTTTCTTTTTTTTGTGTGATCTCTATTGGTGTTGTGTTTAGAGACTCTGCTTTCATTGCAGAAGGTCCAGGGTTCGATTCTTACTTAAGGAATTAATTTGTTCACTTCTGACGTGGACTTACGTCCATAAGTTCTTGGCTTCCTAGCAACGAGGCACATTATACATTCTAATGTTGTTCTGAACTAGCCTTGCCGCATTATAGCTGTACGCGGGTGGAGTCGTGTCCAGCTTGTGTGGTCGGTGGTTGTGTTTCTATTCCTACAGCTTGGAACTAAGGCGGCCTCCTAGGTTCCAAGCTGTAGAAATACAGCTTCCCAAATCAAACACTTTGAAGCACTGAAATATTGAGGTTGTGTATTACTAGGAAAACGCCTAAGTCCCGCCGCGTTGTTGGATGAGCGTAATTGGTGCATTGAGCTGCCATGGTTATGCGGATTTTCTGTTGTTACGTGAAAAATCATTACTTATTTGAAGATTTTTTATAAAATAAAATTAAATAAAAATTAACTTTAATTTTTAATTTTTTTAATCGTAATTTAAAAAAAAGACAAAATCGAAAAATTGCGATTTTCATAAGAAATAATTATTCGGTTGCGTTCAAATTTCACACGAATATATAATTATTTATAAAATTAAGGTTCTGTAAAAAAAACATTACAATAGGATAAAGCATGTAGGTGTTATAAGTCAAAGAATTGTTTTAAAAAAGAAAAAACACGTAAAATTTCGATTTTCATGAGAAATAATTTTTCGATTGCGTTCAAATTTCACACGAATATCCAAATTAATGGACTTAAGGTTCTGTGCAAAAATCATAAAAATCGAATAAAGGATGTAGGTATTATAAGTCGAAGAAATTTTTTAAAAATCGAAAAAAATCATAAAATTGCGATTTTCACAAGAAATAATTTTTCGATTGCGCTCAAAAACGTGGAAGTTCTAATTTAAAGAATTTCAAAGGCCTCCATAAAATTTCATTGCAATTGGAGTATCGATTTAGCCGGAATCGTGTTAACAAACACACAAAAATACAAACAAAAACAAAAAAGAAAAACGAAAAAAATCGTAAAATTGCGATTTTCAAGAGAAATAATATTTTGATCGATTTTTCGTATAGTACAGTTATAAGTTCAAAGATTTCAAAGGCCTCCATAAAATTTAATTGCAATTGGAGTATCAGTTTAGCCGGAATCGTGTTAACAAACACACAAAAATACAAACTAAAACAAAAAAGAAAAACGAAAAAAATCGTAAAATTGCGATTTTCAAGAGAAATAATATTTTGATCAATTTTTCGTACGGTGCAGTTCTAAGTTCAGAGATTTTGAAGGTCTCCATTAAATTTCATCGCAATCGGAGTATCGGTTTAGCCGGAATCGTGTTCACAGACACACAAAAAAACAAACAAAAAAAAAACAAGAAAAAACGACAAAAAATAGTAAACTTGCGATTTTCATGAGAAATAATTTTTAGATTGCGCTAAAAAAGGTTGCAGTTCTAAGTTTAAAGATTTCAAAGGTCTCCAGAAAATTTCATCGCAATCGGAGTATCGGTTTTCCGGAATCGTGTTAACAAACACACAAAAATACAAACCAAAAAAAAGAAAAAACGACAAAAAAATAGTAAACTTGCGATTTTCATGAGAAATAATTTTTAGATTGCGCTCAAAAAGGTGGCAGTTCTAAGTTTAAAGATTTCAAAGGTCTCCATTAAATTTCATCGCAATCGGAGTATCGGTTTAGCCGGAATCGTGTTCACAGACACACAAAAATACAAAAAAAAAAAACATTCTGGATTTTTTTCTTTAGCATATGCTTCTAGCATGCCATGTATGAAATGCAGCGCCCTTCTCTGCACCCTCTCAAGCTTGGTAGTGTTCTCGATGGTGGTTGGGTGCCAGGCGGGGAGGCCGAAAGTCATGGAGGGCTTGACTTGTGACAGGTAGGCCATCCTCTTGACGCGCGGCGTGCACCCGTGCAGGTTGCGGGCCGCGTAACCCAGCACCTGCAACGCCTTGGCCCGCACGATGTCGGTGTGTACGTTCCATCGGAGGTCGCTTGTGTATTTTGTATTGTATTTTGTTATTTATACACTTAGAAAACAATCTTATCATCAAACATACCTGCATTAATTCATCTTATCAACTTTTATTCACAGGCGGCGCAATATGACCTAACCGGTTGAAGCGCCCTAGTTTCTCACGTCGTCGAGTTATGGGGTAAGACGGGAGTTCTCCCTGAAACTAGAAGCGAGCTCTGGCAGTCGTCGTCGAGGACCCTCTTGTTGCGTTGACGACCCCCCGGCGACGATGACAATGACACAACGAACGATGACAAAGACGATGACGACCGCGACGTGAGAAACCCCCCTTCCTCCCCTTACCCTTGGCTGGTTCTGACCAGCATGGGCCCCTCCTCCCCACCTTCCTTAGGCTAGAGTGGTGCATTATGACCTAACGGTTGACGCATCCTTAATCAAAATAAACCAAACCTCTTGTTGCCCTAGACGACATCCCCGATACAACGACAATGACATACACGATTGGGACGATGTCGACCACGACGTTAGAATCCGTCCCCCTTTTTCTCCCCCTACCCGTGGCTGGTTCTGATAGGCGCATTATGACCTAACGGTAAACACGCCCTGCAATTAATTGTGTGGCTCGTTGGTCTTGTGGTGACCGAGGCTGTCTTCTAATGCAGAAGGTACAGTGTTTGATTTCGCTATAGGCAGATACTTTTTAAATTCTGATTTTGACTAAGTCCAAAAGAAATATTAATTAACTTATTACAAATTTGTAATCGATTTCTTTTGAGCCGTCCTAGCAACGAGGCACATAATAAATTTGAAGGAGTTCTGAATCGGGCTTGTTGATTCAGGCGTTGATCCGCGGGTGTTCGCACTGTCCATACAACTGTGAAAGCTATATTTCCTTTTACAAATATTGATTTGTGTTTGGTTATCGCTCACTCGTCGATTGCGTCAAGGCCTACGGGGTTGGCTTGGTCGCTTTGGATTTATGTCCCCTAAAGAAAATCTGTTGTGACGTGTCTGTTGTTATTTATTTAATCAAATGTTGTCGTCAAATGCTTGTTTTATGGTTTGGGTTAATATACATTCTGGAGGAATGCATTTTCCAAAACGTTTAGTTCCCCGTGAATGTGGTTTTTATCTGTTAAACGTTTCGACCTGATGGTGAGTGAATGTAAAACTGCCATGTTCTGTTTCGGGTGGTGGTGAGAATCGTCATGTAAGTAACGGTCCGTGAGTGTTGCTTTCTGTACACCGTGTGTGCTACCTTACCGTCCTCGCCTCTCTTAACCAGCACGTCTAAGACAGCGAGCTGATTGTCTGCTTCTATTTGCATAGTAAACGCAATGCTCTGTTCTTGTGAATTCATTTCTTCTAGAAATAGATAAAGAGATTCTCTTCCGTGTTGCCAAATGACAATAAATATCATCTATGTAACGTAGCCAACACTTTGGTTTGACAGGTACTCGTTTTAGAAATAATCCACAAAATTATTTGCTAGTACTGGAAATAGTGGGGATCCCTTTGCTAAACCTTCTGTCTGTTGGTAGAAGTCCCCACTAAAAACGGAAATAGTTACACTCGGCACACCGCTACAAAACAATCCGATAAATAAAAATGTCGTGAACAGGTAGCGAGACATTTAAAATTTTTGAAATAAATCTTGTTAAGCAATTACTATCATCCTTATTATATTATTTTATTTTATAAACTTATAAACAATATGATCATCAAACACTGCATAAACTCACTTCATTAACTTTGAATATAACAGGCGGCGAAATATGAAGCGCCCTATAGATTCTCACGTCGTGAATGAGTAACTTTTCTCGACATGGTTTTCAGGGTCACATGTGTACTTTGCCGTGTTATGTTTGATGTTGAGCTAGAACAAGATTTAAGTAATGTGAGCTGGCAGTTTATCGTTGGATCATATCTTGCTTGCATGCTTACTCAAATGTAAAAGCTGAACTTTTTAAATAGTTTGCCGATTAAGTATTGGTAAAAAAATATTGACACTATTGTGCTAATTGTGCAGTGCGTAGCGTTGCGCAATCCTCTTTATACGCGCCGAGACCCGGCACCTCCACCATTGGTTTGGTGGAGGTGCCGGGTAGGACTTTAAAACATTTACATGCAAAATAGTGCTTAAAAATTATATATAATTTCTTGGACCTAGGACTACCTATTCACCTTCTTTGTATGATATGTGTATCCATAAAGACATAGCATCGTACAGGTCCCACTTCTGCGTTGATTTGGCTGCTGAGCCGCTCAGAGGTGGTTTCGTGATAGCCTCCGTTCTCGGGTGTAGCTCGCTGAACAAAACATTCTTGAGTGACCATGTCTGTGTCCCGTGGCTGGTTCTGACCAGCATGAACCC
The DNA here is from genome assembly GCA_024449915.1 of Sweltsa coloradensis. Lineage (NCBI taxonomy): Eukaryota > Metazoa > Arthropoda > Insecta > Plecoptera > Chloroperlidae > Sweltsa > Sweltsa coloradensis. The sequence continues at coordinate 12,205 of JAMZAV010004790.1, forward strand.
CTCCTCCCCATATCCCCTAGAAAATTAGATATAGTGGAGCATTATGACCGAACGGTTGACGCGCCCTAAATCTGGCTCTGGGCCAATTCTTCCCCGGACCCAGACGGGGGACTCAGGTGAAACAACTATTACGTAAGGTTCTTGGGTTTTGTCACGTCAAAGAACGATACATTAACAATTTAATGAAGTAGTCCGCCATTTTTGTTTTAAAATACCGCCAGTTCTTCCACTTGTTGAAAGTGCTCAAGTGGAAACCTCGAGCATATTGAGCACGCTGAATATGCTCACAAATCATGTGACGGAACGTCAGACAAAGCATATTCAACCGCTTTCGGAGTGGGTCTCACGTCGTCGTCACGCACGCAAATAGCATATTGAACGACCCATAATATCATAAACATTTGACTTTGTTCTTATGGATGTTTGAATTAAACCGCGCATGTTGTGCTCCGGTAAGTGCTGCTCCTAGTAGCAGATTTCTTAAACAATACAAGATTATTGATAGTCGAACTTTTCAATCAATGATTGCAGATAATCGATTATGATCATTGGTGTTGCCAAACGACGCTTGTGACTTCATTATCACTTCGCTTTACACACTTCGCATCGGATATATAATCGCGACGATGCTTCAATCTTTGTCACACTTGAACTTGCATCATTCCCTTATTTAGAATAAATGTAATTTAAATACAGAGTCTCTAGCTCTACGACTGCAGCTAGACCGTGGCAAAGTAAGTTAATTGTTTTTGATTGGTAACCTTGTATTTCGTGGGGGGTGGGGGTGTCCCAGTGACGCTGTCCAACGGAGGGAACGGAGTGGTAGGCTTCAACTGAAGTCCAACTAGGGGCTTTAATTGACTGGTAGGTTTCAGTAGGAGAATATGATAACAACTTTCGGAAACTAGAGGCGAGCTCTGGCAGTCGTTTTCGGGGACCTGTCCCCATACCCATGACGATCTCTCCAACGACTATGACCATGACAACAAGAGCGATGACAAAATTATGATCACGATGTGAGAATCCCCATTCCTCCCCCAACCCGTGGCTGGTTCTGGCCAGCATTAGTCCCTTCTCACCATATCCCTTACGCTAGAGGGGTGCATTATGACCAAACGGTTGACGCGTCCTTAATCCCCCCCCAAAAAAATCGTACCTTTTATAAACTGAGAAAACAATTATTGTTTAAGAACATTTATTTGGTGTGGCTCGTTGGTCTCGTGGTTAGCAATGCAGAAGGTCCAGGGTTCGATTCCCGCAATAGGCAGGAGTTTTTCTTTCGAATTACACTGAAGTCAAACAGTTCTTGGGTTAGGAATTTGTGAACGGTGACTTAAGAGCTGTCCTAGCAACGAGGCACACAATAAATATAAAGTTGTTCTGATTCGGCCTTGTTGAATCGGGCGTTGATCCGCGGGTGTTCGCATTGTCCGTACCACTGATTGCCATATTTATTTGGTCTTTGGTTTGTCATCGCTCACTCGCCGATTGCTTCTGGGCCTACAGGGTTGGCTTGGTCGCTTTGGTTTAATGTCCTGAAAACACTGAAAATCAATTATATTACTGATTAAATAACTCTACATAAGTTTATTTTATAATTATCAAACACACCATAAACTCATTTTTATTAACTTACAATATCACAAGCAGCGCAACACGACCTAACCTGTTGAAGCGCCCTAGTTTCTCATGCATTCTACGACAGCGAGGCTGGTACGCATAGCCTAGCCGAGGGTTGATCCAGTTATCAGTTTTTTATGAGTAAGAGTAAGAGTAAATTTTTTTTTTGCATTTTAGTTTACATTACATTTGTTTGGATACATCTTTTATAATTGCATTATTTTAAAAAAAAGAGTTACCACACACCATCGTGGAGGAGTTAGTTATTCTGTCAGCATTGAACATTGCTGAAATAATGTTAAACAAACATGCTTTCGACACTATAAAAACAATTCCTTACTCAAATGACACGATGTCGCGAAGAATATCCGGAAATGGCAGCTCGACGTCGTACAGCAAGTTTCCGAGAAAATAATTCTCAAGAAACAGTCTGACATTCAACTTGACGAATCTACTGACGTAGCCAATGAAGCACAAGTAAAGATATTCGTTCAACTTACAAAATTATTTAAAAAAGAGCATAGCCGAGGGGGTACGTTATAGTTTTTGACTTACTTTAGGGGTACTTGACCAAAAAAGTTTGAGAACCACTGTTCTACGACAGGCCGAGGTGACCCACCCTCCACCAGGCCACGCTGAGCACCGTGCCCCTCGCCGCGTCCCTGGTGTCAAGTGTGTTTACAGCCCGGGGGGAGGAATCAGCTGACCACCACGTGCTGCAGTGTCCCTGTCATCCCATCACACGTGCGCAAGGATATCACAGGTACAGCACAGACGAACATTGGTAGGAGGGCTCATCCCCGTCTTAACCCGGGGTAGTTTTGACCCAGAGTATGGCTCTGCTAATCGTACAAGGCGATTCAAGAAAAAATCCACCTCGCAAACATCAGCTAGTAAGACGGGAGTTTATTACTCCCCGAACCTAGAGGCGAGCTCTGGCAATCGTCGTCGGGGACACCTCCTTCTTCCTTTGACGACCTCCCCGACGACGACAATGACACAACGATCGATAACAAAGGCGATGACAACCGCGACGTGAGAAACCCCCCTCCCACCCTTCTACCCGTGGCTGGTTCGGACCAGCATGTGATCCTCCTTCCCATATCCCCTAGGCTAGAGTAACGCATAATGACCCAACGGTTGACGTGCCCTTAATCCAAATAACCAACCAAAAATCTTTTATTCTATTAACTTATAAAACAATATAACAAACAAACAAGAAACACATTATTTAATTAACACTGTCGCAGGCGGCGCAATATGACCTAAACCGGTGGAAGCGCCCTAGATTCCCAGCGTCGTCGCACTCGTCCAGGTCAACTGTCGGCAAAATGATTTAATGAAAATTTTACCGATATCATTAAGTTCGATGGTGATATCACTGAAGCAATGGAGAAAATATCAGCAAACATCTTTGATGAAATCATCAAAACATACCGATATCAAACTTGCGAAACTTTTCCGAGCTTAACCCAGAGCTTGGCTCTGCTAATGATATAGGGCGAGGAAAGAGATAAAGTCCACCTCGCAAACAAAGCTGGTAAGTAAGGAAATATATTGATCCCTAAAACGAGAGGCGAGCTTTGGCAGACGTCGTCGTTGACCTATCCCCCTTCCCTTGACGACGACGACATTTGAAACACGAACGACAAAGACGATGACAACCGCGTTTCGAAAACCCCCCCTTTCCCCCCCCCCCCCCCCCCCCCCCCACTACCGTGCCTGGTTCTGACCAGCATGGCTTCCTCCACATATCCCTAGGCTGGGGTGTCGCATTGTGACCTGACGGTGGACGCCCCCTTTAAATCCTTAAAACTAGTATTTTTTAAATGCAGATATTTTAACTCGTTTTTGGTTCACCTCAAATGGGGAGAAAGGGAATTGGTTCTTAACCAGTGAATTACAACGTCGCCAATCAAATTTAAAACCCAATGCAACTTTCACACCTTTCACTTGCCCGGCTAGGATATGATCTGTACATAAATAACTTAGTTTAAATTCGCTATCTCAAAAATAAAGCACGACAGTCGTAATTAATAAACATTCTTATTTAATTAAGCCCGTCTGGGCCCGGGTAGAATTGGCCCAGACCCTGGCTCTGTTAATCTTTTAAAGCGATTCAAGAGAAAAAATCCACCTCGAAAACATCAGCTAGTTTCAAGGTTAGTATTTTACTCCCCGAAATTATAGGCGAGCTCTGGCAATCGTCGTCGGGGACCTTGCCTCCTTCCCTTGACGACTCCCCGGCGACGATGACGAAAATGACACAACGAACGACGAAAAAGACGATGACGACCGCGACGTGAAAAACCCCCTTTCCTCCCCTTACCCGGGGGCGGGTTTTCTGACCAGCATGTCGCCTTCTAGGCCAGGCAAGGAAACGAAAAAGTACCAAACCCCCGGGACAAATTGCAAGAGTTTGTTTCTAAATTTTTTCTAATACAGAATTTTGCGCTGAATACGCCTATATAAAGTCTACCTTCAAAATCGTAGGGGAAATTGCCTAAAATTAAGGTTTTAATTAAAAATGAAAAAAAACTTGTTTATTGATTTAAAAGCTAATATGAAAAAAAAATATGTTTAGTGATACTCTCACAGTTATGCGTGCCTAAAAAAGGACGCTGAAAAAGAAATTTTCTAAAAATTTAATCACACTGCCACAAAATCGCTTTTTATTGATTTTCCATTGTTTTAATGAAATCGGTACAGCATCGAAAAAAATAAAGATAAATGAAAATCTTGACAGTAAATGTAGTCAGGTTCAAATTTTAAACCCTGTTTAATGGTATGGACAAAAGTCTACTACGGATTGCAAAGTTATAATAATTTGAAAAATTTGATCATAATAATTTTTTAAATAATTTTTTTTTTTTTTTTAAGTTTCTGTTGCAAAAAATCTTTTTTTATTGATACTTACACACATGTCACATGGTGCCATAAAGATATAAAATAAAAATGGTCGATAATGAAATTATAATTGTCTTAAATCGGCAAATATTGATTTTTTATTGTTTTAATCGAATGTGTACGGTATAAAAAATGCGGAATTTTTTTTTCGGTTGAATATAGTGAATGGTGAATATTAGCTGTTTTTGGTATGAACAGAAGTCTACTATTGAGAAACTAGCCAAAGTCAGTAGAAATTTTTAAAGGTTTTTTAAAAGAGTAAAAGCTTTGTTAGTGAAACATAGGATTATATTTATTTGTGTGTTTTGTTTCTCTATAACTATGTCATGATTATTTATTTTAGCTACTTATAGATTAGGTTATAAGTTTGTACTACTAAGGTTTTATATTATAATTTTTTTTATATATTATATTTTTAAATATTTGTACAAATTGTGTATAGTTATACAGCAACCACAGATTGTGTATAAATGTATATGCATTGCATTGGAATAAAAGGGATGCAAATTACAAATCTTTTCTATTCTATTATTTTGATCGACTCATCTGCTGTATGAAAGGTGAAAATTAATGTTATGTAAACGTTATCACTATTAGGTGACTCATGTTAATTATGTTTATTCAGTTAGTATAATTACAGTATATTCTACATATTTTAGTCAAACAGTTGACTTTGTAGAGTATCTGTTAAATTTCGACCAATTATTCTTTCAATAATAAAAAAGTAAAATACATTTGATATTGCAAGTAAGTGATGAAACAAATGTAAACAGATAGTGATTACATTATTATACTAATCTAATCCATTGATTAAATTTAAAAAAATTGCATAACACAATAATGTTAATATAACTCTTGTGTGATATCTTCACAGGTAATGTTCAGAACCGGGAAATATAACTTCGTGTTGCACATTTTCGCGTGAAAGCAGAGAAGAACAAGTATCATCAGATCATTTCATCAAATTGATCATCTTTATTATCGGTGATACATTGTGCTATTTTAAACAAATGCTTCAGATCTAAAAGTGTCCTTGGGACGGCTTTTAGATTTCTTGCTAGAGGTTCGGTTTTTTGTTTTACTAGGGTGTTTTTGACGTTCGGAAATTTACACCACATGATTTGTGATAGGTGCATCCACAGTAAAACAAGTGAGTTCCGTTTGAGGTCTTGAAAATTTTTATTGTTTCCCCCGGGCAAAAAGTGCATAAAGTGTGCCGACGGGATTATTGTCACCCTAAAAATGTATCAAAATGTGTTATGAACACAGTAATACGAACACAACCGCGAGTGATAATACCCCTTTTCTCGAGTTCTCCGATCAGTAAAAGGATAATTTGATTATAAAAATCAATGTTACTGGGTTTTGGTGAAATAGCCAGAATTGGTAAAAAGAGGAAGTCCAACGTCGGTATTTAGTTCCCAAGTAGATATGTGGGTATGTGTATAAAAACATCTGTGATAGCAGTTGATAAGTGGGGAGATGAGGTGAGAGCTCGTCTCAAACTATGGTCATGACTTACACGCTGCAGATGCCTCTATCACAAATCATGTGATGTAAATTTTCCGACTGTCCCAAAAAAATTCTAGTAAAACAAACAACCGAAACCCCTTAGCAAGAAATCTAAAAGCCGTCCCAAGGACCACTCTTAGATCTGAAGCATTTTTATAAAATAGCACAATGTATCACCGATAATGAAAATGATAAATTTGATGATCAATGATCAGATGATACTTGTTCTTCTCTGCTTTCACGCGAAAATGTGTAACAAGAAGTTATATTTCCGTCTGAACATTACCTGTCAAGATATCACACAAGAGTTATATTTAACATTATTGTGTTATGCCAATTTTATTAATTTAATCATGGATTGGATTAGTATAATAAAGTAATCACTATTTGTTTACATTTGTTTCATCACTTACTTGCAATATCAAATGTATTTTACTATTTATTATTGTAAGAATAATTGGTCGCATTTACAGATACTGTACCCAAATCAACTGTTTGACTACAAATATGTTGAATGTATGTAATTATACTAACTGAATAAACATAATTAACATGAGTCACCTAATAGTTTATGACGTTTCCATAACATTACTTTTCACCTTTCATACAGCAGATGAGTCGATCAAAAATAATAGAACAGAATAGAATAGAATTTTTTTTAGCATTTTTCGATTGCAATGCAATGCAAAATACATTTTACACAATCTGTGGTTGCTGTAAAACTATACACCCAAATTTTTACAAATATAAATATATCAATATATAATACAAACATATTTAATACCTTAGAAGTACAAACTTATAAACCCAATCTATAAGTAGCTAAAATTAATATAACCTTGACATAGTTATAGAGTATCAAAACACACAAATATAACACTAACACACACTAACAGTGTGTATGCAGGTGTATGTTTCCACTAACAACAGCTTTTAATCTTAACAAACCTTTAAAATTTCTACGACTTTTTCATAGTTTCTCAGAGTAGACTTCTGTTCATACTCATACAACAGTTAATATTCCCCAATTCACTATATTCAACCGAAAAAAATATCCGCATTTTTTTATACCGTTTTACATTCGATTAAAACAATAGAAAATCAATTATTTGCCGATTTAAGACAATATTACATTTTCGACCATTTTTATTTTTTATAACTTTATGGCACTATGTAACATGTATGTAAGTCCAATTAAAAAAGTTAAATGCAACAGTACCTTTTTAAAAAATAAATTAAAATTTATTATTAATAAATTATTATGATCAAATTATTCCAATTAGTATAACTTTTTCAATCCGTGTAGAGTTTGTTTCCCTACCCATTAAACAGTTAATATTGAACCTGAACTACATTTACCAGTAAAGATTTTTCATTAAGCTTTGGTTTTTTTTTGATGCTGTACCCATTTCATTAAAACAATAGAAAAATCAATAAAAGTCGATCTAGAGGCAGTGTGATTAATTTTAGAAATTTCTTTTTCTGCGTCCTTTTGTAGTCACGCATAATTCTGAGAGTATCACTAAACATATTTTTTTGCATATTAGGCTTTTTAAATCAATAATCAAGTTTTTTATCATTTTTAATTAAACCTTAATTTTTGGCAATTTCCATACGATTTTTGAAGGTAGACTTTATATAGGCGTATTCAGCATAAAATTCTGTATTAGAAAAGTCCAGAAACAAAACTCTTGCAATTTGTCCGGGGTCAAATGTTTCCTTGCCTGGCACGACATTCCGGTTGAGATATTTTTCTCTGGTTTCAAGTTTTTTTTCTGGTATTGAAATGCACAAATTATGCATTATAGTTTTTTTTTTAAATTCAGTTAGGGTTAATTATGTTATTATTAATTATGTTTTTTAAGGCTGTCGGTCGGGCAAATGATGGGTTAATGAGAAATGTATGGATTTACCCGGTATTATTTTGAAGCCAAACCGATTGTCCACCAAAATGTCAAGTTAGAACGTGTGTATGATGCGATATATCTCATATATTGCTAAGTTTGTTAAGGGGAGGGTTCCATAAAAATATTATCTCCTAAAGATTAACAGCAAATAGCTTCAAAATTTTACAGAATGTAGTATTTAATAAAAAAAAAATTGTAATTTTTTTTTTAATTTTTTTTTTCAAAGAGTTATTCAAATAATTGCTTAAATTGTCGACGATTGCATGCAAGTGCATTAATTATGGGATTCGGTGAGATAGAAGTCGCTAAATACATGTAAAATATGTAAAAGAAAAATTGAAAATAAACAATGTGAGGGTGCTGCACCCCCAACAGACGCCGCGCCGCAGGGACCAAACCGGAAGTGCACTAATTGTGGGATTCGGTGGGATCGAAAGCACTAATTAAGCACTAAATATCTGTAAAAGAAAATTTTGAAAAAAAAAAAAGTGGGGGTGCTGCACCCCCAACAGACGCCAAGTTGGCACCCCCAACACTCATTAGTAATTCATTCCTAAACTAACCGTGCACTAATTCTGGGGCCGAGTGCGTTAAATGCACTAATTGAGCACTAAATAGTCTTACTAGTGTCAGAATGTCGTGAACTTGGCACCCCCACTTTGCACACTAATTCGGTCACTAGTCAGACCATTTAGTGCCCAATTAGTGCTTTCTAACGCACTCGGCCCCAGAATTAGTGCACGTTAGTTTAGGAATGAATTACTAATTAGTGTTGGGGGTGCCAACTTCACGTCTGTTGGGGGTGCAGCAACCCAACTTCGTTTTTTTCAAAATTTTCTTTTACAGATATTTAGTGCATAATTAGTGCTTTCGATCCCACCGAATCCCACAATTAGTGCACTTCCGGTTTGGTCCCTGCGACGCGGCGTCTGTTGGGGGTGCAGCACCCCCACTTTGTTTTTTTCAAAAATTTTTTTACAGATATTTAGTGCTTAATTAGTGCTTTCGATCCCACCGAATCCCATAATTAGTGCACTTGCATGCAATCGTCGACAATTTAAGCAATTATTTGAATAACTCTTTGAAAAAAAAAAAAATTTTAAAAAATTACAAAAACTTTTTTTTTTTAAATACTTCATTCAGTAAAATTTTGAAGCTATTTGCTGTTATCTTTAGGAGATAATATTTTTATGGAACCCTTCCCTTAACAAACTTAGCAATATATGAGATATATCGCATCATACACACGTTCTAACTTGACATTTTGGTGGACAATCGGTTTGGCTTTAAAATAATACCGGGCAAATCCATACATTTTCTCATTACCCCTCATTTGCCCGACAGACAGCCTTAAAAAACATAATTAATAATAACATAATTAACCCTAACTGAATAAAAAAAAAAAACTATAATGCATAATTTGTGCATTTCAATACCAGAAAAATTACTTGAAACCAAGAGAAAAATATCGCAACCGGAATGTCGTGCCCCTCCTTGGACCCTTCAGCGTTGGGTTGCGCCAAATCAACCCTCCTCCCCTCGCTTACAAAGGGTCCTGGATCCGCCCCTGACATGCTGCTAGTACTGTATTATTTTAAAATATGTATTTATTTATTTATTTATTTATTTATTTATTTATTTATTTATTTATTTATTTATTAATTTATTTATTACAATGTCCAACTGTTTCAAGAACACATTATCTTTATCTATGTGGATCTAGAATCAATTGTTATCGTAGTGCATGCACACTCTTGTGCGCGAATGAAGATTGTACGTCGCTTAACTTCGAGGCGTTGAGACGCTATCAAAATTAAATTTGTTAACCAGTTACATGCATATTTAGATTAACATTGAAGTATGAAATAGTACAACATAGACTATTAGATGTTTTATCTTAAATAATAATAAATGTAGCTTTAAGTGATATTTAAATTACGACACTATTGTTAACCATGTTGTGGGAATGGTCTATTTTTTCATGAAACAGACTACTTATCTGATAAGATTTAAATTTGTGTTAGTTAAAATTGAATACATAACTGACACCAGTAATTAGTTCGCAAAAATTATTTTTCTGAATTAATTTTTAATCGATTTTTTTTTACTCAGCTTATGTATAGATTTATGTCAGCTAAAGAAAATGTACCGTCGGTTGACTTCGAGGTGACGAGAAGCTATCAATAAGCAGTGGGTTTATAAATTAAATACATACAACATGATTTGTCTAAAAAAATCATAAAAAAATGCTTCTATGGTTATTCAAAGTCAAAATTCAAAATTATTGTCGGGAAGGTTTATTTTTTACTGAAACAAACCACTTATCATAATTAGAGATATTTAAATTTTTGTTGAGAGAAATGGAGTATATTCAACTAACACAACTCGTGTAGATTCATGTGCGCAAGAGTAAAATGTACGTCGCAATTCGTATCGTACGAGGCGAGAAAAGAGGGAAAGTCCATCTCACAAACAACAGCTGGTATGTAGGGGAGTATTACTCCTCGAAACTAGAAGCGAGCTCTGGCAGTCGTCGGGGAAATTCCCACCCCTCCCCGACGACGCCCCCCTCCCATCCCTCCCCTTGCCCATGGCTGGTTTTGACCAGCACGGGACTGTCCTTCTTCCATCACCTAGGCGCCAAATGACCTAACCGGTTTGTGTACCTTTAATCCAAATAAATAAAAATTGAGTTCAAGACGTCGATACGCTATTAATATCCAGTTGGTATATAAATAACATGCATATTTTTGTGTTATCATTGGTGCTTGAAATCCAACAAAAAAGTGTTGTTAAAAAAAATCATGAATGTAGGTTTTAAGGGTATCGAAATTACGACAATTATTGTTAAAAATCATGTCGGCAAGTTCTATTTTTTCAGGAAACAGACTACTTATCTGATTAATATATAATGTGTTATAAAATTAACACGAATAAAATACATTTCATGTCTTTATCTTGAACCAATAACATTCTAACCTATCTAGTATGTAATGTAACTTTCGAGAGTTTAAAATAATTGCTTAAATTGTCGACGATTGCATGCAAGTGCATTAATTATGGGATTCGGTGAGATGGAAATCACTAATTAAGCACTAAATACATGTAAAAGAAAATTGAAAATAAACAATAAAGGGTGCTGCACCCCAACAGACGCCGCGGCACAGGGACCAAACCGGAAGTGCACTAATTGTGGGATTCGGTGGGATCGAAAGCACTAATTAAGCACTAATTCGAGGAACATGTATAGAAATTAGTGCCCGAAGTGGGGTGCAGCGTGAATTGGCACCCCCAACACTAATTAGTAATTCATTCCTAAACTAACCGTGCACTAATTCTAGGGCCGAGTGCAGTTAGAAAGCACTAATTGAGCACTAAATAGTCTGACTAGTGACAGAATTAGTGCGCAAAGTGGGGGTGCCAAGTTTACGCACCTCAGCCTTTACCCTCATCATAAACTAGAGGCGACCCCTACCCATTCTTATCCTCACCCGTGGTTGGTTCTGACCAGCATGGGACTTTCCTCCCAACATCCATTCATCTTACTAGGAAAACGCTTAAGTCCCGCCGCGTGTTGGATGAGCGTAATTGGTGCATTGCTGCCATGTGCTATGCGGATTTTCTGTTTTTTCTGTGAAAAAATTATAACTAAGTTCAAGATTTTTTTTAAATTAAATTAAATTAAATAAAAAATAAACTTTTTTTTTTTATGAATCGTACTAATTTAAAAAAGAAAAAATCGAAAAATTGAAATTTTTATAAGAAATAATTAACTGATTGCGCTCAAATTTAACACGATTATATAAATTCATAAAATTAAGTTCTGTGAAAACATTATTACAATAGGATAAAGCATGTAGGTGTTATAAGTCAAAAAATTGTTTAAAAAAAGAAAAAACCCCACAAAATTTCTATTTTCATGAAAAATAATTTTTCGATTGCGCTCAAATTTCACACCCCACACAGCACGGTAATAGACCAGAACCCAGGTAGGGAAACCCTCCCCCCCCCTGCGGAGAAACGGAGACCCAGATACTAAGTTAGGGTGGTTATTTTGGAGTAGAAATCCACTTGTTGGCCAGGTGGCCAGTGGGGGGTTTGCGGGGTACAGGGGTGCCCAAAGAGTCAATTGTGCTGTTTTTTGTAATTGTTTTTATTTTTTTAGGGCCAAACCGTTGAACGAAAACTATTTTTGACTTTTGTTTCGTGTAAGGAATGAAAAATAGAATTTTATACATATTTTTATTTTCTTGTATGTACCGGAAATAAGAATTTTGAGTTTTCCAAAATCAAAGTCAAAATAGCCCCAAATTGCCCGTTTTGGTTAAAACTGATAAATTATGGAAGGGTGATATTTGTTATTTTGAAATCCACTTGTTGGCCAGTTGGCCAGTGGTGGGTGCGGCGTACAGGGCCGTCCAAAAAGTAAATTTTGGGGATGATTTTCAACTGTTTTTATTTTGAAAATAGAATGTTACATATTTTTATTTTCTCATATGTCCCGGAAATAACAATTTTGAGTTTTCCAAAATCAAAGTCAAAATGGCCCCAAATTGCCCGTTTTGGTTAAAACTGATAAATTATGTTAGGGTGAATATTTGTTAGTAAAAATCCACTTGTTGGCCAGTTGGCCAGTGGTGGATGCGGCGTACAGGGGCGTCCAAAAAGTAAATTTTGGGGATGATTTTTAACTGTTTTTATTTTTTTAATGCCAAATCGTTTTACAAAATCTATTTTGAGCTTTAGATTCATGTAAGGATTTGAAAAAAGAATGGTTAAGCGTATTTTTATTTTCTGTATGTCCCGGAAAATAACAATTTTGAGTTTTCCAAAATCAAGTCAAAATGGCCCCAAATTGCCCGTTTTGGTTAAAACTGATAAATTATGTTAGGGTGAATATTTGTTAGTAGAAATCCACTTGTTGGCCAGTTGGCCAGTGGTGGATGCGGCGTACAGGGGCGTCCAAAAAGTAAATTTTGGGGATGATTTTAAACTGTTTTTATTTTGTTTATGCCAAATCGTTTTACAAAATCTATTTTGAGCTTTAGATTCGTGTGAGGATTTGAAAATAGAATGTTAAGCATACTTTTATTTTCTCGTATGTCCCGGAATAAACAATTTTGAGTTTTCCAAAATCAAAGTCAAAATGGCCCCTTATTGCCCGTTTTGCTTGAAACTGATAAATTATGTTAGGGTGGTTTTTATTTAGTAGAAATCCACTTGTTGGCCAGTTGGCCAGTGGTGGATGCGGCGTACAAGGTCGTCCAAAAAGTGAATTTGGAGGATGATTTTTAACAGTTTTTATTTTTATGCGGACGAATCGTTGAGCGAAATCTATTTTTTACTTTTGATTAGTGAAAAGGGAATGTTAAATACAATATTATCTACATTTTTACTTCTTGCGTGCCCCGGAAATGAAATTTTTTGTCTTTTTCGAAAAAGAAGTCAAAATGATCCCAAGTTGCCTACTTTAGATATAAAATGTACATATCATGTAATATTAATGTAGATATTATATTGAGTACTATGTGGATGTGTTTTGATGATCATGTAATCAGTAGTCTAGTTCATCTTCGTCTTCATCTTCACTCTCAACAACGTCTCTGCCTCTTTTAATCTCGATGTCGTCGGGATCATCTTCCACATCGGATGCATTGTCTTGTGTTTCCAAAATATTATTTTACTCATTTGGGAGCACGTTGCCTTCGGTCCACGCGTAAAGAAGTCCATCCGGGTTACCGACCAGCCATGACTTAGGGGTTCAGGTATGTCGGGCGTTGCTTTACGCCATATCATTGCTTGATAATTTTCACGCAGGATATGCAAAACCGTAAAGATGATATGCATGGTGGTAGTAAGCTGAGATCAGTGCCGCTGTAGTTTGTCAGTAGTTTTAAACAGTGATTTTTGAAATCCTTTGCGAAAAAGATGTTAGCAAGTTTCAATTACATCAGCAGTACTGGTCTCCCCCATACATAAGGCAAACAAATCTTTCTAATTGGTCGCACGTAGTTTCTTCAACAGTAACCGAGGTGCCAAGAGATAAGATAGTGTTCTCGAATTCGGGGTGTTTCTCTGATAGTTTTAATGAAAAAAAGTCCTCTTCTATCAAACGAACTTGTAATGTCGCAACCAGTAAAGCGTGAATGGCGTAAGAACTTCACATAATTTTGCCCCTCTAAGAAATTACTGTTTTGATGTCAACAAGTCTTCTCTTTTGTCACCAAAGCCAGTATCTAAAAGTACTTGTTGGTTTACTTGCTGCGCGTATTTCAAAAAGATGATGAAGACGTCAATGTCAGGAGAACAAAACATGATGCTAAAACTAGCGTCGTGTCGAGATGCTGCATGACAACAATTGAGCATCATTCGACTATCGGCCTCTTCTTGTGTAGATTGCAGCTCTTCGATGGTCGATTTAGTCACAGTGTTTGTAAAATAAAATTTTTGTAAATAAAAATATGCATAACATTCTATTTCAAATCATCACTCGAATCTAAAGCCTAAAATAGATTTTGTTCAACGACTTGGCACTAAAAAAATTAAAATGGTTAAAAATCACCTCCAAATTTTACTTTTTGGACAACCTGTACGCCGCATCCACCACTGGCCAACTGGCCACACAAAATGATTTCTACTAAATAATATAAACCCTAACATAATTTATCAGTTTCAAGCAAAACGGGCAATTTGGGGCCATTTTGACTTTGATTTTGGAAAACTCAAAATTGTTATTTCTGGGACATACGAGAAAATAAAAATATGCTTAACATTCTATTTTCAAATCATTACACGAATCTAAAGCCCAAATAAGATTTTGTCAAACGATTTGGCATAAAAAAATAAAAAAGATAAAAATCATCCCCAAAATTTACTTTTTGGACGGCCCTGTACGCCGCATCCACTACTGGTAAACTGGCCAACAAGTTAATTTCTACTAACAAATGTTCACCCTAACATAATTTATCAGTTTTAACCAAAACGGGCAGTTTGGGGCCATTTTGACTTTGATTTTGGAAAACTCAAAATTGTTATTTCCGGGACATACGAGAAAATAAAAATATGCTTAACATTCTATTTTTAAATCCTTACACGAATCTAAAGCCCAAAATAGATTTTACTAAACGATTTGGCATACAAAAAATAAAAACTGATGAAAATCATCCCCAAAATTTACTTTTTGGACGGCCCTGTACGCCGCATCCACCACTGGCCAACTGGCCAACAAGTGGATTTCTACTAACAAATATTCACCCTAACATAATTTATCAGTTTTAACCAAAACGGGCAATTTGGGGCCATTTTGACTTTGATTTTGGAAAACTCAAAATTGTTATTTCCGGGACATACGAGAAAATAAAAATATGCTTATCATTCTATTTTTAAATCCTTACACGAATCTAAAGCCCAAATAGATTTTACAAACGATTTGGCATACAAAAAATAAAAACAGATGAAAATCATCCCCAAAATTTCATTTTTGGACGGCCCTGTACGCCGCACTCACCACTGGCCAACTGGCCAACAAGTGGATTTCAACTAACAAATATTCACCCTTCCATAATTTATCAGTTTTAACCAAAACGGGCAATTTGGGGCTATTTTGACTTTGATTTTGGAAAACTCAAAATTGTTTATTTCCGGTACATACAGAAAATAAAAATATGTATAAAATTCTATTTTTCATTCCTTACACGAATCAAAAGTCAAAAATAGATTTCGTTCAACGGTTTGGCCCTAAAAAAATAAAAACAGTTTACAAAAAACAGCACAATTGACCCTTTTGAGCACCCTGTACCCCGCACCCACCACTGGCCAACTGGCCAACAAGTAGATTTCTACTCCAAAATAACCACCCAAACATAATATGGGTCTCCATTTCTCCGCAGGGGGGGGGGGTCTCACTAATGGTGGGTTCCGGTCTATAACGTTTCCTCAACATTAATATAAGTTTTCTATTAAACATTCGATATATCCTCACAACGTTTGGTATAGTAATTGTAACATTGATGAAATATCCAAATGTCCCGCTGCATACGAACCTCATAACGTTCATGCAACTTGTATCACAATGTTGTGTAAACGACCCCGGTAACAACATTGTAAGGTATTATACTCATGTTCATGTAACGTTTGTGGTAGCATTTAAATAGAACATGGAGAAACGTTACTAGAACGTTACTTTTACACTTCTTAAATAATTGTAATAATTATGGTTGGTGCAAATATATTTTTATCGATGATTAATCGATTATTGGATCATCGATTGATTATCGATAAAAAAAATTAATTGAAAAATTGATTAATCGGTGTCCGCGAGTATGTACTCACTGAATGTGACGTAAAGATATACTAGTGATTGTGCGTATATATTATTTCGAAACACCGATTTTAAATTAAATTTTATTTTAGTGTATTGATAATTGGAAATGGGATCATATGGTGGCAACCATAGTAATAATACAGTTTCAGAAATCATTTGCTAGTGCAGCAACATACCTTTTCACACAACTTAGGCCTAGATCAAGAAACGTACAGCACTGGCACAAATTATGACAATTTTAACATTTTTATTCAAGTCGCAGCCATGTAGGCCTATAGCCCTAACAGCATGGGACCATAATCAATTTAAGGCTGATACAAACGCGCGAGCGTGGCTGGTAAAAACGAATCAACTGCAAGGTATAGGAATAGATAGATATATGTATAAGCAAATATAGGTAATCCAGATATGAACTTGACACAATTTAATCACTCACTCAGCGGTATTAAAATCCTTCAGGCATTGGTCAAAGCATTTAAACACGATCACGAATGAGAGAGGCAACGAACAAACGCCCTTTCAGCAATCAGTCGATGAAGATCGACGTCAAACTCACACACGAGTAAGGTAACGACGCGACGCGTCGAAACGACCTGTTTCACACCTTTTTTAAAGTCATTCCGTCTCTTCCCGTCCGTCCGCCCTTTGCCGCCGCGCTCCATCACGTTAAACACAACAGCCACATGTACACGCGTTTTTCTCTCCCGACGACTGATTGTCGAATGAGCAGAGCACAGACAAGACAGGACAAGCTACCCCACACCGCAAAAACCGTTGAGATTTCAAATGTATGAGGTTATTTTATGAAATCACTACGTCATTTAACCGTTGGTATTTCAAATTTTAAAACAAGAATATTCTCACGCATAGCTAATTAGGCCCGTTTGCTGAGGGTGGTGATCGCCAAATGAGTGTTTAAGTGGGGGCGTAGCGGTACTCTTTAGGCCTAAATAACTAGCACGGACCAGATCGTGGGTAGGTGGGTTCATGAGGGGAGGTAGACACAGTAATTAGACGTGAATCCACTTAAGAGACCAGCACTGTATTGTAGATGAACATAATGTCCCTCCTATTCTGACGTAGGATCGAACCTATGGGTTCCGTCTGGTAGACCGTGGGTTCATACCTCTACTGACTCTATGACTTACTAATGGGTGTGCATGGCTTACCGAATGCTTGTGGTTCCTGGTACGTGGATGAGACTGGCCCCCTCCGTCACCCTGATGTCGAACCCCGGCGATGTCTTCTCACTTCACCTCTTCCGATGGCTAATCCTTGTTCTGGTTCTTCATGCGGCAATCCTCATTTAGAACTCTTCCAGGACATTTGTGGTTCACGTTGCGGTTGTTGTTGCACTGTCCTGACCTCCTCCGTCAACGGTTGTCGCTCGTCTCCCTGTTCTCAACGAACGTCTCTACGTACCTCAGCACTCTTACGTTCAGTGCACTTAATCAAAGTCCGATTTACTTGCACTATTTAGTTGTGCAATCTTTAGTATTCAGCGTTTATGTCGGTCGATTCCCTTCCTGTATTGCGACTAAATGAGCCACACCGGAAAGTAACTAGACGTCTTGACCCTAAATGAACTCACGTCGGTATGTTCCCTGATTGGATTCCGAAATGTAATGGACCTCGAGATAATTAGTATTAAGTCAACATGTACTCTACAGGACATGACAATATTCTAAACGTTCTCAGAAAGTGAAATGAGCCAGTTTCTAACATTTCCACATGGTTTTTCCAAGACATTTACGGAAAATGGCACGACATTGTAGCAACGTCAATAAAATGTTACTAAGTAAAGGTCAATATTGTTTGTTTTTTATCCACCGAAATGTTAGTTACTAAATGTTGTAACATCGTTGTGAGAATGTTTTTTAAGAACCAAAGAATATTGTTACAAACATAACATTTTCCGTACGTTGTATAGATGTTATAATTTGAACTAACATTCTGGGAACATTGTAACATAAAAAGTAACGTTTTGAAAACGTGGTGTGCTATGTGGGCTACTCCCCGAATCTAGAGGCAAGCTCTGGCAATCGTCGTCGGAGGCCCTGCCTCCTTTCCTTCACGACCTCCACGACGACGATGACAATGATACAACGAACGATGACACCCCGCTTCCTCCTTTTACCCTTGGCTTATTTTGACCAGCATGAGCCTCTCCTCCCCCCCCTCCCTAGGTTAAAGTTGTACAGTAGACCTAACGGTTGACGCGTCCTCAATCCAAATAACCAAAAAGAAAACTTCCTCCCTCGGCCCGTGGCTGGTTAAGACAGCATGAGCTCTTCTTCCCCATATTCCCTAGGTTGGAGTGATGCATTATGACCTTACGGTTGACGCGAACTTAGTCCAGATAAACCAACAACAAAGACGATAACGACAAAGACATAAGAACATCCCTAGTATCCCCTTCTGTTGCATTTTGAATAAACGGTTGACGCGCTCTTAATCCAAATATACTAAAACTAAACAAATGTTATGTATAAAGACCTAAAATTTATTGCGCCAGTATGAAGGGCGATTCAAGAAAAAAAGACCAATTCGCAAACATCAGTTAGTAAGGGGGCGTATATTACTCCTTGGAACTAGAAGCGAGCTCTGGCAATCGTCGTCGGGGACACCTCCTCTTTTCCTTGACGACCTCCTCGACGACGATGACAATGACAATGAACGATGACTAAGTCGACCGTGACGTGAATTCCCCCTTTCCTCCCTCACCCGTGGCTGGTTCTGACCAGCATGGGCCCCACCTCCACATGACCCCTAGGCTAGGGTGACTCATTTTAATCTACGGTTGACGCGCCATTAATCCCAAAAAATGTGGGAAAAATAAAATATGCTAAGAAAATAAAAATAAAACACTACAAACTCATTTATAAATTTTCAATATCACTTGCGGCGCAATATGACATGACCGGTGCAGCGCCCTAGTTTTTTACTTCGTCTTTATCCGGTTGAATTGGCGCTTTGACCCAAGAACAAAACTCACGTAACCAGCTCTTAGCCAGGGGTAGTAGAAGTCGTAAGGAGGGGACGCGTTCCTTGGTAATGCTAGGGAAGTGGCCGGCAGAGGGGGGAAGTCTTCAGCACCAGCCGATGTCAAGAGAGTCGTGTCTCGGAGATGAGTGAGGGTGGTCAAGAGGGGTGCACGATTATCTCCGTACCTCAACCATCGGCAGTTTCGTACAGCGTGAGTAAACGTGTAAACATTATTTAATTCACTATTCATAAGACCGGATTTGTTGTGAGTATTTTATTCCCTTTCTCCCACAGAGGGTCTTCACTGGTCCTCTGTCCACGTGGCCTTGACCGACACGGGAGGCTAAAAGATAATATGGGTTTCCTCGCTGGCCCGGAGTAGCAAGGTGGTGGCAGCACTAGCCCGCATGCCACAGATTCAATAACTCTGCGTCTGGACCCGGGGTAGAAATGAGTCCAGAGCATAACTACGCTAATAGTAAAAGTCGAGGAAGAGGGAAACTATGTCTCGCAAAAATATATCATTAAACAAATCTTGATGACATGACGGTTGACGGTTGACAAATAAAACAAAAGAACAGTGTTGAATATAGCTCAAAACCTGGGTGTCCTAGGCTAGAGTAGTGCATTATTCCCCCGTCCCCGTCTGGGCCTGGGGTAGAATAGGCCTAGAGCAGTGGCTCTGCTAATCGTAAAAGGCGATTCAAGAGAAAAAGTCCACCACGCAAACATCAGCTAGTATGAAGGGTAGGATTTTACACCCCGAAAATAGAGGCGAGCTCTGGCAATCGTCGTCGGGGACCTTCCCCCCTTTCCTTGACGACCCCTCGACGACCATGACGACAAAAACATAACGAACGATGACAAAGACGATGACGACCGTGGCGTGAAAAACCCCTACTTCACTCCCTTACCCGTGGCTGTTTCTGACCAAATGGGCCCCTCCTCCCCATATCCCATAGGCTAGAGTGGTGCATTATGACCTAACGGTTGACGCCTCTTTAATCAAAATAAACCAAAACCACTAATAGTAATTTATTTAACATAATTTTATACACGCAATAAACTCATTTTATTACTTTAAATATCACAGGCGGCGCAATATGACCTATCCGGTTGAGGCGCCCTAGTTTCACACGTCGTCGTTAACTCGACATTAAGACGTTCACAGGAGAAAACAATGTACATATGTAAGTTTCTACTAATTGTTGTGGTAGGTGTAGTTACATATCACATTTCTGGGCTGCCCAGAAACAGCCAAGTAAAGCTACAACACAAAGTACACAACAATATTCCTACACTGCTAGCCTCGTTCGAACTTCTATCATAATTGTGATAACGGCGACAACCTTTATACATTTCTCACTAAAAGTAAATATTAAACATATTATTTAATCCACATCAAACTAATGTCATTGACTCATAATATTACAGGCGGCGCAGAATAACCTGACCGGTTGAGCGCGCCCTAGTTTCTCACTTCGTCTAAATCCCATGTCAAGTCAATAAGATAAGATACATCGTCAAAGCAAAGTGCACCGCGTGCTTTGTTTACAGCCTCGTCTGCTTTACCCTGGGCGGGAGAGGAACATCTACCTAGAGCAATGGTTTGGTTCATGTAGTCACAGTTAAACTGGACCATCCTCGACCATGTATGCCTCGCAACATCAGCCAGTAGAAAGGGTAGTATATACTCCCCGACAACTAGAGGCGAGCTCTGGTAATCGTCGTCAGTGACCTTGCCCCTTCCCTTGACGACCTCTGTCAAAAACGACAACACTATGAACGATGACAAAGTCGATGACGACCGCGAGTGAGAACCACTCTTTCCTCCCGCTACCCATGGTCTGTTAGACAAGCAGGGGCTCCTATATCCGGCGGCGTATTATGACGTAACGGTTGATTCGCCCTGCAAACAAACTAAAATTGACAAAAACCTATAAAATATGAATGAAAACATAACAAAATATCGCAATATCAGTTAATGTTAGTAAATACCTTATTAAAATACGAATTGTGCCCACCTGCGTCCCTCCCCCCCCCTTGCTAAATTTTTATTAGCGGTCGCCTCTCTTGCCCCCCTCCGTAACTACGCCAACTGGCTTTGACTAAAGCCGGCTACCTGATGAGCTTGGCTCACAGATCATCACAGCAAAGCCCGCGTACCAAGCCAACCTAGATGATAAATGTTGATATATAATCTTCTAGCTCAAAGCTATAAACTCAAGACGTGCAGCCAAGACAACAATATCCTCAACAAACTCTGTGCAACAACTGTAGGACTTTGTTTATCCAAGTCTTTATAGTCGAGATCTTTCTGCGCTATAAGAAGAGGACGATCTTTGTCTCGTTCAACATCGGCTGGCGAGAGTTTTAGAGACAGTTAGGAGACTGCTAGGAGGCCATGTTATGGATGTGATATATTAGATGTACCTCTAACCGTGTATCATAATAATATGTTAGCAATGTGTCAAATATGATGCCCAGCGCAAGCAATTTGAACAATCCCCCTATCTGATCCCTCCCATCCCCGTCTGGGCCCGGGGTAGATTTGGCCCAGAGCATAGATTTTCTAATCGTACAAGGCGATTCAAGAGAAAAAGTCGCACCTCGCAATCATCAGCTAGTAAGAGAGGAGTAAGTATGTTACTCCCCGAAACTAAAGGCGAGCTCTGGCAGTCCACGTCTAGGACACCTCCCCCTTCCCTTGACGACCTCCCCGATGCGAGATAATGCCCAAAACAAAACGATGAAAAAGACGATGACGACCGGACGTGAGAAACCTCCCTTCCTCCCCCACCCGTGGCTGGTTCTGACCAGCTGGGCCACACCTCCCCATACCCCTACGCTAGAGTGTTGCATTAGGGCCCTAAGGGTTTGACGCGCCCTTTAAATCCGAAAAAACCCCAATAAAACTGCCCTGGCCGGGGCTGAATTTTTATGCCAGAGAATGGCTCTGCTAATCTAAAAGGTGATGAAAGAGGAAAAGTCCCCTCGAAACATCAGCAAAGTATAAAGGGAGTTTTCTACCCCCGAAATTAGAGGCGAGAATGGCCCAAGCTTCCTCCTGGGCTCATCGTAAAAGGCGAAAAAGAGGCAGTCGGTGTGGCCCCCTAAAATAAATTTTGAGGTGACTGAGATCGAAAAGGGGGTTTCTCGCATATATTTTCCTTTCCCCAAATTTACTCTCCCAATCATCTCTATTTTTTACTTTTTCACTTTCTCTAGTCTTCACCAACAATGCTGGCCCCCTTTGTTTTTAAAACGCACCGCCGTTTTTGCCTTGGGGTGCGACCGGCCGGTGGAAAAGGGGACCCTGGTTGTTGGGGAAAAGTTTCTGCGGAAACAGGGACCAACCGAAATTTTGGCCCCCTGCTTCTCTAACGGGAGATTCAAACAGCCCACCTGGGCAATCGCTATGCAACATTTTTCACCATTATTTTGCACTTTGGGGCACCCGGACATAGATGGCGGGGTTGTATGTACCAATGGGGAAGCTAGGGGAAAGAAGGGGTCGGGACCGACCACACTGGTAAAAGTCATTGCGTCTATGTCTTTGGGGCCCGGGACACAAAAGGGGCTCTTTCCTACATCCCACCCTGATGAAAAAAAGAAATTTTTAATTTTTACAAGGCCCTATGTGGAAACCCAAACGTGGGCTAGTTGATTTTTTTTTCCCGGGGAAAATTTTTGTAGGTTGTCCCCTTTTCTACTAGGGAAAATTTTAATCACCCCAATACCCCATTTCCCATCCCAAAAAAAACAATTCCATCAAAGAAAGCCCCTGGGTCTTTATTTAAACCCAAAATAACACTTGCACTATGGTCAAAACAAAAAAACCTAGTAAAAAAATTCCCAAAAGAATTTTGACAATAAAACCCTTAAAAGAGAACAAAACTTTTTTTAAAAATTCATCAGTTGCAATTGCAAAAGCGTTCAAGGAGTAGCAGGTACTGTAAAATCGTACGGAAACTGCGAAAGGGTTGCTTTGGTTGGACTGCAAATGATGCAGTCTGAACTATTCTTAAAACCCCCAAAATTTGACTACCTATTTAAAATCGAAGTTGCCGCATTAACAACTTAATAATTCAAAGGAATTATTATTGTTCTGACAAAAATTGTTACCAATGGGAAAATTAAAGGGAAACTCCCCAAAACAAGGTGTCATTGACTTGTATAGAAATGACCCGTGTTGATGGAGAAAAATTTTCCAACTGGACAACAACCCTCACTTCAACATAAGGACTTACCTAAAAAGGTTTAGGGGATCCCACTTTTTAGATGTCAAAACCTATATCCAAAACCCCATGAATGCTTTACCTGTAAAATTTTTGGGAAACACCAAGAATGTCGTAAGTCTGAACCTATTGCGGGAATTGCGGTTTAAAAATTCATGGTGAAGTGCATGTAAACACCCAAAACGGTGTGTCAATTGTATGGTCCACATGCTTCTTCTTCCCGTGTTTGTCCTAGGGGACGGAAGAGAAAAAATTTTGTGAGAAAAGGGCGGTTGACAAATTAATTTTCATGAGGCAAAAAAAGGGTATAGACAAATTCCCACACCATCTAATCATCCTATCATTTGCGCAAGCTGAAACATAAAATAGAGGGCATAATTGCAACAAATCAGAAACAACACAGAACATCTCAAACCCAAAACCTAAAAATCCCCAAGGAGCGGCTCCAGCCATTTGAAGACATCCCCTTTGGTTAGGAGAACGAAAAGCAAAAGGAAACTATTGAAGCATTGTTTTGTGATACAGAAACCTACAAGATAAATTTAAAAAAACAAGCAAAGCAACAACGGGAGCGGGGAAAACTCTTAAAAGGAAAATTTTTCCCGACTCGATCTCAAATTCCGAGGGGAAAAATTAGGTAAATTAATCAACAGCAAGACGCCCACAGAATGTTGATTTTTCAAGTTAAAGTAAATTTACCTAAACCCCAAAAAAAAGTAAAAAACACAAAAACCATTAGGGGTTTTAGGGGGTCCAAATGTAAAGGGGTTTTAAAAGATTCCAAACCAAAAAACACCATCCACGTGCACTTACTGATGACATGTTGGGGTCGGTTAAATGGATGAGAATCCTTTGATATTTTAAAAACCCATGGGGAAAAATTTAAAAAATAACAGCTGATTTAAGATACTACCACATAATTAAATGGCTACACTAATTCGGGGAAATTTGTAGGGGATTTATGAAAATCTAGAAGAGCTACAGCTACTCTTACAAAAACAAACCCTTTTGATCTTATTTTAAAGAAACCTTTTTAAAACCCAATGATAACCCTAGGGTTAAAGGGAAACAATCTACCGCAGGTTAATAGGAGGGAACGTGCACAGGAGGGTTTGCCATTCGGGTGCTGATCTGTGTAGCCCCTAAAACCCCTTACAACTCCCCTTCAGGCCGTCGCCGTTACAGCTTACTTTCCAAATGAAACCACATTATGCTGTATTTACATTCCACCACCATTTCTTTTGCAGACGCGATATGGAGGATTGTCGGATCAATACAGACCCGTAAACTTGGGTGGTGATTTTTTCGCTCACCATACTGACTGGGGGTCAGTAGTTTCTGCAACGGGGTTGTGTTGTAGCAGATTTCTCAACACAATGATTTTTTTTTTGAACACGGCCAGATATCTTTCACGTCACATTCTGGCATTTTTCAGCCATAGATTTTGTCATGTGTACACCATTGCTATCGCTTGATCTAGAAAGTGTTGATGATTTACTGGGAAATATCATTTTCCAATTCAGGTGAATGTATTAAAATACAAAAGGCCCCACAATCCGGTCGGGATGGAACTTCGCAAACTGATTGGGGAAAAGTTCCGGAAATTAGTGAAGTCTCTTGCTCAAGGGGACTTTACTATTCCGTGACCCCAACGTGCTTTTCAATAATGTAGTAAATCTTGCTTGATGCAGCAATGCCAGTATACCCCGGGGCTATGGTGAACAAGTCGTCGTGCGTCCCCTGGGGGAAAAAAGATTGTGCTTGGCCATCAAGGAAAAAAAACGCTTTTAAAAAATAAATAAATTTCCTACATTTTAAAATTTTAAACAATTTCAAGCACGAAGGCGAAAAAGGACGAATTTTCAAACTAGTAAGAGGCTAGGGGGAAAAGTATGTACTTCTATAAATTTCAGCACCCCTTCCACGGGTGTGGAAAAAGGGTTAAAAACAAATTTGTGGACGTCAGAAAAAACCATACCCGCTATCAAGGTGGCGGGCAATTATTTCTACTCCAGGGATTGGCTTTAGTACTGGGTACACATTTTGCATGGAAACGTAAAGCACGATATGGCAGAATTTCTAGACACAACATTTACAGAACTCGAAAACTTAAATTTTTCATCTGAAAAAAATGAGCCATACAACAGAGCGTTTTTCTTTTTGGGAACTCCGATGGGTTTAACCATTACGCGCACATCGTGGGGGAAAACAAAAAGCACAAAGACATTTTTGTGCACCCGACTGACCCTCATTTTGGGAAATTATTATTTTTTTTTTTTAAATTTTTGGTTGTCTGACATTTTCCCGATAGTTGGCGTATGCGCTTTTTAATTCCCTTTTCAAAACCCCCAAAAGATAGTGATGCCGACTTCATACGCCCTATTTTTTCTACAAATTGCTTTGCAAATTGTTCGAAAAGATGTCAAAAACATAATGTGGGTGCTGGGGGCACGCGGTTTATTGGCGAACGTCCAATGTGGATTTTGTCAAAGCGGTTTCCCTCACCCCTTTGGGTTTGATTAGAGACGTTTTTTTCAAGAAAGGGGTTTTTTGCAAAACAACATGTTGTTGTGTCTTTTTGACATTTAAAAAGCATACATAAAAACAGGGATATAATATTCTCAAAAGATTCACGAGTGGGGTTTTCGGGGCACTCCAAAATTTTTTTAAAACTTTTTAAAAGATAGAACTTTCAAAGTGCGTGTTAAAATGTTTTGCGACTCGTTTTTCACTGGAAACGGTGTACCACAAGGGTCGGGGCTTCGGTATCACTGTTTCTATTGGAATAAACGTGTGGGGGATTGTATCCCCAAAAAAACCCAATTCGTGCCTATTTTTGATGACCTGGGGAAATTTTTACAATCGTAAATTTATCAAAAGCTCAAAACCGTGCAAATTTGGTTGAACAATTAATGAATGGGCTCGAAAGCGGGGGACCGATTTCCCCCCGAAAAAAAAATCAGTGCATTTACTTTTGCCTCTTTTAAAAGGAATCCAAAATGACCCACAACTATGTTAACAAGTAGAAATTCTATTTAAAAAAAATGTCCGTCTTCTCGGCAGGTGTTTGACAAAAAGCTAAATTTGGAAAGACCAGTTTTGAGTAGCAAAAATTGCTTTGAAAATCAACCTATTGAAATTCTCATAATACATCGTGGGTGCGATAGGACTTGCATGTTGGAATTTCGGATCTCTAGTTTTCTCCAAGAGGACTATGGGTGTTTCGTAACTCCACAAGTAAAACAACCCTTAAACTTCTAGACACGGGCCACCATTGGGTCTTCTAGTCTTGGGGCATTTTGAACAAACCGGTAGTCAGCTTGTATGCCGAGTCAGGTGTGTCCCCTTTTCAGAACGGAAACCTCTTTAGGGTTTCGTAGTAATGAAAAATTAAAAAAAAAAAAAAAAAAAAAAAAAATTGCAAACACCCAAAAATCGGAAAAACAAAACATATGCAGACACTTTTAAAACCCAAACTCTCTTTCCCAAAGGGATTAAGATGTAAACTTTTGTTTAATCTTATAGAATTTTATCTGCCAAAAAATTTTTAAATTTTTTATTTTTGCAAAACCCCCCCTGGGTTTTTACCAGAGCCGATTATTATATTTACCTTTGTCGTTTTGATAAAAAATCTACTTCGATAGTTATTCAAAATTAAATTTGAAAGATTTGCCAAAGAACATCAAAGGTTTCTTTGGTATTTCACAGATGGTCCAAATTGACAACAAGGTTTTGGGAAATGCCTTTTATTGCTCCCCTTAATAACGAAAAAAAAAGGGTAAGCGCGTTGTTCAGTTTTTTACGCAGAGTTTTCGCCATCCGTGAACCTTTAAAAACATTCTACGCTGTCGTTTTTGGAGAATACCTTTTGTGTTCAGATAGCTTAAGTTCACTTTAAACTATAAAAATCATTATTTAGTCATCATTGGGACAAGACATCCAAATTTTATTTGAAAAACTAACCCCTAAGGGTTAAAATAGATTTTTTTGCTGGTACCGGGACCGGGGGCATAGAGGGAAATAACACCTGATCGGCGCTTAGGAACTTCCCACGTGCGACGTTGATTTCAATCTATTCCCGTTCCAGATTTAAGAGTGGATCAAGCAAAATTTTGGATTTGCGACAACATCGTGGGGTTGTTGCAAATAACAAATTGCTGGGGATGCCCACATTGACTAAAAAAATTCGCCCCACCTACTCTCGCTCTCACGTAAGAAAGGTGGTTTGTCTAAATTCGTATAGGCCATACACCCTAACAAGGGATATCTCTTAACCAGAGAAAGGTTTATTCCATATGGATAACCATTGGGTGCTCAGGAAGCACCCCCCCCCCCCTCGAACAAATTTTCACTTAAAAGTTTTGTTAAAAAAAAAATCACAATTAATAATTCACCTGTTTGCCCTTAAGCGGGGGCGTTTGACCTCCAGGGGTGTCCAAAGTCAAAAGTTGCAAACTTTGACCTGCTATCGGTCAAAGTTTTTGATAAAATTAAAAAATTTTTTTTAAATTATCATTTAACCATTTTTTTTTTGATTTTTTAAATAAAGCGATTTCTTTTTTTGTAAAAGGGTGCCCAAAATTAAAAACGTTTTACTTTTTATACATTTTAAACTTAAAGTTTGGACATAAAAATCCCATTAAAGCTTTTTTTATACATAAAAGAAAAAAACCACTGAATTTAAAAAACAATTATGCAAAAAAAATTTTCAAGGGTGAAAAAAATCGGGGTTTTTTTATTATTGCAAATATACAACATTTTTTTAAAAGTCTAAAAATTGTTCATGTTACAAAATCAGAAAACCTGTCTAAGAAAAACGTATTGTATGTGGCCTAGCAAAAAATTAAAATTTTTTCAGGGTTGTCCAAATTTTAAAATTCAAATTACAGCAATTTGAGAGAAAAACTTCAAAGGGGGCAAAAAAATGTTTTTTTTTGGGCCCATTCCATCCCCAAAATTTATATTCTAACCTAAAAAATTAATGATGTGCTTTTTAACACAGGGTTGCCCAATAGGTGTTGGTTCTTGTAAAGATTGTTTAAAAAAGTAAAAACTCGATCATAATCCCGTCGGGTGAAAAGGACGCCCTCCGGGGCCCCCGACAAATTTTACCATACAGTTTGTTAAAAAAAAATCACGATTAATAACCCCCCTATTTGCCATTGGCAGCTGGGGCGTTTGACCTGCGGGGGTATTCAAAGCGCTTAAAGTTGTTTTTAATTTTGCCGTAGTTCCTTCGTTTTGAAAAATTTTAAAATATCTTTCAAATCACCCAAAAATATTATTCCCATTTTCTTCCCTGCCCCAAACCTTTTCTAAAAAAAATTCTCATGGCCTATGGGAAAAACACACCCAAAAGTATAAAAAAAAGGGAAATGTATTGAATCTTTATGTATAAACCCAAAGTTATGTCCTTTGTATTTCTGACACTAATAATCATACTAATGGTCCTTCAGAAGTGTTTTATACCGACTTATTAATTGCACATGTAAAACGACTCTCAATAGTCATTTTTTAGGGACTCACTGTTATAATAAAAATATACCCCCAAATTTCTGTATTAAACTAATCTTTAATTTAAACGCAAATCTCTTTCCATCTCATAACATACATCAAAACTATACACCCTACGATTTGGGAGGATTTATATCCCCCTTTAAAGCTTACTTGGATGACCACAGTCCCCCAAGGAGTTTGTGTGAAGGTAAAGCCTAAATACTGATTAGAGCCGCCGTAACCCTAGCTAGATGCTTTATTTTAAATTTTTTACTGTTTGTATTTTGTTTCAAATTTAAAAGAAATTATTTTAGGTTAGAGATATTTTTTTTATTGGCCGAGGGGTTTGATACTAATCAGCTATACAAAGCACAATAGGGTTTATAGGCCATATACAGCAGTCATACCAAACTGTGGCTTATCTGGAAAAATATGACTTGATGAACTGTATTTGTACTACAATTTGACACCGCAGGGGGTTTTTTTTATATCTAAATTTGGCAAAGGGGCTTTTTCTCGGATTAATCAAAATGTTCAAACTTGTTCGTTATTACAAAAAAAAAAAATTTTATTGGCATTTCCTAATGAAAATAAAAATGTGCTATCACGGCCATAATAATCAAAGGGGTCTGTTTTTATTGACTCCCCATCCCTTGATTTACTTCATT
The DNA here is from genome assembly GCA_024449915.1 of Sweltsa coloradensis. Taxonomy (NCBI): domain Eukaryota; kingdom Metazoa; phylum Arthropoda; class Insecta; order Plecoptera; family Chloroperlidae; genus Sweltsa; species Sweltsa coloradensis. Next base: position 41,861 of record JAMZAV010004790.1, read on the forward strand.
CGAGGGGGTTCTGATAGAGGGTAAAACCCACTACTTACTTTATATAAACCTTGCAAAACTCTCCCAATATGGGTTTTTTCTGCCGTTAGTAGGCCTATACAGACTACGCCCCCCATCTATTTTGATATTTCCTGTGCATACTATAAAAAGGTTGAATGTAAATAAATTTTTATATCATTCTAAACAATTTTATGCTCCCATTAGCTTTAAAAATTCTCAAAAGTTCCTGGAAGAAACCCAACTGCATATTCTTACTGGGATTTTCAAACCTTTTGAATAATAACAGAAAATAGTAAAAAAACACAATGAAAAGATAGAAAAACTTTTTCGCCGTGCAAACGGCTTTTATGGGTTTTTAGTTCAAACATTTAAATAAGAAATAATTATTGTTGACACTTTCAACACACAAATATTCAATCATTTTTTTTGTATAATTTTAAATTCTTACACGATACCCTAAAATAAAGACTCCCCTTTACCAAATGACAAAAATTTCATTCTGGAAAAAACTTAAGTTTTTAGCTATAAGGCATAGCCCCTTTTTTTTGTTCGAGGGGTGATTTTCATACAGATGTAAGAAGGCTGCTATATTAGCATAACACATATATATTTTTTTACAACCCGTATATACCATAAACAATCCCTAATTGTTGTTTTTTGGGTTTTAATCGGCACATGTTAGGTTGTGCAAAAAATTTGAAATGCAGATAAAATTTACCTAGGAAAAATATATAAAATATATTTTCATATGAGACTTGGGCACCCCTATCGTTAAACGCCCCAATGTTTAAATGACAAACATCTGCATGAGAAGACATTTTTAGCTGTGAGAAAAAAACCGCTTTATAAGTTCAGGGGTTTAACGTACAGAGAAAGAAAGGCCGCCCAATTTCTACTATTTTGTGACTTTTTGGAAAAACCCCTTTAAAACAAAAGCAAAACATAGGTGTATTATGTTTTGACATCTGTATATGTTAGGTCTTGCAAACAAAATTTTAAAAAGAAGATTTAATTTTCATTAAAAAAATATTTTAACATTTATTTGCATATGTGACTTTGGAAACCCCCCACCGTCTAAACGCCCCAGCTGCCAATTGGGAAAAGGCAGAAAAGGAAAGAACGATTAAAATTTTTCCCTTTTAAAAAAACATATGGTTCTTAGTTCGAGGGGGGGGAAGGGGGGGTTAAAAGCCACCCAACGGTCTTGACCTGGATGTACCCTTTAAAACCCTGCATCAAAAGCTAGCAGAATGTGCCAAAAATGATGCATTGCGCACCAAATTTGATCTCTCCCAATCATTGAAAAATTCTTTTATATGATAACGGCGACAAAATTTCTAAAATTTTTCATCCTTGTAATCTGTTTTTAAAAAATTTTAAATTTACATCTTCACATTTGTTTCTTTTCTTTTTTTCTTTCATACATAACTTTTATTTTTTCTATTACTTTCTTCTCATCATTTATTTTGTTTTTTCCTTAAAAACAATCTAAACACAAAAATACCTGCATTCACTCTTCTCTTCCTTTTATTTACAGGCGGCGCAATATGACCTAACCGGTTAAGCGCCCTGTTTCTCAGTCGTCGTCGGGAATCGTCGTCGGATCCTTGCCTCCTTCCCTTAACACCCCTTGACGACGATCGACAATGACACCCTGAATGTGACGAAGAAAATAAAAAACCAAAAACGGGAGAAACCCCCCTTTCCTCCCCCTTCCCCGGGGGGTGGTTCTGACCACAAAGCCCCTCTTTAAACCCCCTTAGGGTTTGGTGGTTTATTTTACCCCTAACGTTTGTCGCGTCCTTGTCCAAATAAACCAAAAAATCCCTTTAAAAAAAAACTCAGAAAACAATAAAAAATCTAAAAAACAAAAATTTAAAATTTTTGACTCCAATATCACATGCGCAGAAAATATAACCCTTTCCCCGGGTTAAACGTCTTAGTTCCCCCCCCATTCGCTTTGACGTGGACTGTAAATGACTCAATTAATTATTCTGGGCCCAAAAAAAACATTTCTAATAGAAACAGCAAACATTTATTAAAATTTTTTGTTTTGGGCAACCCGCAACGTATAATGGTCAAAATCACAATATTTACCGTACATTTGGGTTAGCGGTAAGAGAGGCATTTCCCATGCTGAGGGTCCGGGTTCAAATTTCACTCTATTTTTATGACAAGACAATGACACAACGAACATGCAAAGACGATGACGACCGCGACGTGAGAACCCCCCCCCCCTTCCTCCCCTTACCCCTGGCTGGTTTCTGACCAGCATGGGCTCCTCCCCCCCCCACCCCCCTTAGGCTAGAGTGGTGCATTATGACCTAACGGTTGACGCGCCCTTTTAATCCAAATAAACCAAAAATCTATTTTTATGATCTTTTTTGCAATGTTGTCTACATATTTCAATTTTTTTTGCCTGCTTTACTGTTTGTTGGTAAAAAAAAAAATTAGTTGAAATATCTATTTTCTGATACAAAAAAGGTTAGGGTCGACATTTGTGTCACATCCAGAGTAGCGAAATATATATCTAGCGACTTGCAAACGCAATTTTGCTAACGCAACTGCCTTTGTGGATACGATTTTTATAGCCCTATATTTTACATATGGAATTGCGCAATTCCGCCGTTTTTAACAAAACGCAATTTTTACCGGTAAGTTTTGTGCATGAGGGGGACAGTCAGTGGATAAGAGTGATAAAACTGAACGATAACGTGGTTGTTATTCCCTGGGTTGACTTAAAAATTGGTGTTCTTGTTTTATTTTCCCCTGTTAGTTAGTTATTGTTATCTCCAAAGCCTTGACACTGATTAACTTATTTTGTCTGCAAACAACCGTGGTACCGCAGCCGTTTGAATTTATATCCCCTTTTTCGCAACGAGAAGTGGGGTTTACAGTGGGGAACCACGTGTGTCATATTTGCCGTGGTCATGCTTATTCTTTTTCACGAACGATGACGAAGACGATACGACCGCGACGTGAGAACCCCTCGATCCTCATCCTACCCGTTGCTGGTTCTGACCAGCATCAGCCCCCCTCCTCTCCATATCCCCCAGGCTGGGGTGGGGGCATTATGACCTAATGCTTGATGCGAACTTAATCCAAATAAACCAAAAACAAAGACGATGGCGACAAAGACGTAAGAACACCCTTTCAATCCCCTTCCATAGCTTTTTGAATTAACGGTTGACGCGCCCTTAATCCAAATATACTAAAACTAAACAAATGTTATGTATTCAGACCTAAAATTTATCGCGCCAGTATGAATGGCGATCCAAGAAAAAAAGTCCAACTCGCAAACATCAGCTAGTAAGGGGGGGTATCTTACTCCTTGAAACAAAAGGCGAGCTATGGCAATCGTCGTCGGGGACACCCTTGACGACCTCCCCGATGACGATGACAAAGACGACCGCGACGTGGGGAAACCCCCTTTCCTCTCCCACCCGTGGCTGGTTCTGAACAGCATAGACCCTTCCTTATCATAACCCCTGGGCCAGGGTGACGCATTTTGACCTACGGTTGACGCGCCATTTATCCAAATAAATAGGGGGGGAAAAAAATATACTAAGAAAATAATTAAAAAATCAAACACTACAAACTCATTTATTTACTTTCAATATCTATGTAAAACAATATAACCTGGCGGGTGCAGCTCCCTAGTTTTTCTCACGTCGTCTTTTAGTTGTGGTTATCTCATGGTGCTTAGGGCCAAAAAAACTCAAGTAACCATTTTCTTAGCCAGGGGTAGTAGAAGGTGGAAGAGAGGACGCTTTCCCTTTGGTAATGCTAGGGGTAAAAAAAAAAGCTAAATTGGAAAGACCACGTTGTTGAGTTACGCAAAAAATGCATGTTTTAAACTCAACTTATTGAAAGTTCTCAGTAATACATCGTGGGGTGCAGATAGGACTTACATGTTGAGAATCTACGGATCTTTAGTTTGTTCCAAGATGGACTATGGATGTTTTGTATACTCTTCAGCATGTAACACAAACCCCTTTAAACTTCTAGACAATGTCCACCATTGTGGTCTTCGTCTTGCTCTTGGTGCATTTCGAACAAGCCCGGTAGTCAAACTTGTATGCCCAGTCAGGTGTGGTCCTCCTTGGCAGAAAAGGAAACCCCCTTTATGGGTACGTTGTAATGAAAATTAAAGCTATGCCTAACCATCCAGCAAATCGGAATGTTTTTAACACGACATATGTCAGGGCACTTTGATAACAACCCAAGGCATCTCTTCCAACGGGATTAAGATGTAAACTTTTGTTTAATCTTATAGAATTTATCTGCCAAAAGTTTTTAATTTTTTATTTAGCAATAACCCGCCTGGTTTACACCAGAGCCGATATTATATTTGACCTTTGTCGTTTTGATAAAACTCTACTTGCGATAGTGTATTCAAAATTAACTTTAGAGAGATTTGCCATGAACATCAAAGGTTTACTTTTGGGATTCACAGATGGCTCCAAAATTGACAACAAGGTTGGAAGTGATTTTAATTGCTCCCCTGAAAGTTTCAGGCTAAGCGACGTGGTGTTCAGTTTTCACTGCAGAGTTATTCGCCATCCGTGAAGCTCTTAAAAACATTTTACGTTGTCGTTGTGGAGAAAACCCCTTTTGTGTTCAGATAATTTAAGTTTACTTCAAGCTATATAACTCATGTATTCAAATCATCATTTGGTACAAGACATCCAATTCTATTTAGAAAAACTAACCTCTAAGGGTTATATAATAGAGTTTTGCTGGATACCTGGACACGTGGGCATAGAGGGAAATGAACACGCTGATAGGGCTGCTAAGGAAGCTTCCAAACGTCGCGACGTTGATTTCAATCTAGTTCCCGTTCCAGATGTCAAGAGTAGATTCAAGCAAAGATTGTTGGATTTGCGACAAGCATCTTGGGATGTGTTGCAAAATAACAAATTGCGTAGTGTGATGCCCACATTGACTAACAAATTCGTCCACCTACGTCTCGACTCTCACGTAGAGAAGAGGTGGTATTGTCCTAGACTTTCGTATAGGGCACACGCGCTGACACACGGATATCTCTTAACCAGAGAAAGGTTATTCCAAATATGTGGCACATGTGATGGACCTTTAACCGTACATCATATTGTCAAGTTGAGAGGTTGATTAGCCCTTGGTATAGATGTTATTTACCAAAGTAACTATTGTTCTGGGGGAACGTAGCTGTTGTTTGTTACACAGGACTAATCTTCCCAACAGTGACCGAAATCGATAGGTATTTAATGAGGTGGTTTTCTAGGACATGCATAGAGGGGATTATCACAAACAAGAACACAATCTCAACAAAAAGAAGGAGCACTTGTATTTAAACACATCATCCTAATTAGCCTGTGGTTAAGCTTATGCATTTCACCCGATTGAACGTGAGTTCGAACCCCCATGGTAGCGAGTGACTTGACCTATAGCAATGAAACCATGTCTTACCATAAGTCGCCCCCCTCTGCTTTCGTCCTGGATCAGCCGTAACTCAGCCCCGAGACGCGGGAGTGCAGATGTTCTCCCTTCTCCTGACTTCTTGCCTCTTGATCGGCTAATCCATTCGATACTCGGTGTTTCCAATGCACTCCCTAACTAATTACTCTTCTTGTCAACAATCCTTGTCAGAACACCATTGTACTTGCTCTCGAAGACGACTTGTTCGTTCGCTGGCCAGATTGTAACTCCCCCACTCAACTGGGCTTACGCCTCCTCAGTCACCGAGTTGATTCAAAGTCCAAATTAATTAGCAGCAATTGCCGTTTTCGAAACGCAAAGTCAGCACTATGTCGCCACTTAGTTCCCCGAGAAGGAGCGCTTTGCGAGTCTATTAGCTCATGTCACAATGCTTAGACCAGCAATTCAAAATACACCTGGTATTGCCACAAATAACAATAAAGTGACAAAATAATCCATCTGTCAGCAACACACGTACGCCATACACGCGCGCAATGGTCATTGCAGCAACAAGCATGACCTCCTTATACTTGTGACATCGTAATGCAATCACTGTCTTGTCACAAGCAAATAATCAATGAATTATACCAGTAACAAGGGTAGAAACTACCCCAAACATGACATGTCACGCCTCCATAGAAGATTCGACCCGAATCTTGTTCAAGATGTCTTCATGTGCATCACTAATACAGGAAGATCGACTGCCATCTGGATTAAGAGTTTCCTCCGTATATCAGTACCGTTCCTATATAATCAACCTGTTTCTTCAGATGCTCTCTTATTCTCTCTTGATGTTTCTTCACTTCCTTGAAATCTTGATGTCCTCCTCAAACTTGCAATCTTCCTCCTCATCAAGAAGACGCGATACACCATCCACCCTCTTGCATAATAGACCAAAACCAAACCAGAAACCTAACTGAATACTACTTGTATACAACTACTAAATAAAACTTAAAAAACAAGCAAATTGAAATAAAACGAATCTCACGCTCAAACGAGACCAAAATGCAAAAACTCACCTTCCAGGTAGTACAAGCCAGGAACCTAATATAAAAACTTTGACTCGAATGACAGTAATTCATCTTAAACACCTTAATTCCTGCGAATTAGGATTAAATAAATTGATCTGAAAATCCCTATATTTAATCTAACACAAGCAATCTTAATAAAAATTAAGTCATAAAACAAACACAAAAATATCATTGCTTGTGCATAAAATAAAAAAAACGACATAATATTTAAGAATTACTGTCTCAAAATTCCCTGAATAAATTCATTCGGAACCCCTGGTAAAGTTCCTTAAACCTAACTCCTTTAACATTTATGTGCTTGCCTCGACAATTTGACGTAGCTTATCCAGACAGCTCCTGGAAGCCCGCCGATGTATACTGCAGGCAGGTACTGCATACGTAATGGCTCGCAATGTCCCATCTCACTGGACCCGCACAATAAAATGAAGCCAGATCACTAAAACATAAACAAAATCTCGACAGACAATGTACATAATACAGTCACCACGTGTCATCAATAATAAACAAAGCCCAAGTGTAAAACTGCTGACGAATGTATACACACTGGACTGACATTGAGAAATGCCATCATAGCAACCTTGAACTTCAGTAGTATTTAAAACTGACGACTTAGTGCTACAGTAACACATTTACCATTTACGTAATCGATAAATAAAATTCAAAGGCGACAATTTGTAACTGAATTGAATTATGTAAACAAATAATAATATGAAAGCTCTATCCAGAAAATATTTAACAAATATTAATTATAAATTTAAATTTAAATTACATTACAATGACAACATTATTCCGAAACATATTGAATTATTTATTAAAATAACTATATCCATTTATATTAAATTTGAAACAGAAAACATTTTATTATAATCTCAATCCACAGACCACAATAATGAATTTATAATACACAATCAAGCAAAATTTCTTGAAACAAATAACTGGATTACATTTACTGCAGTTCTGATTGATTTAACAAAAAAAAATATACATATATAATAATAATAATAATAATCAATTTCAATGATATAAAACATAAATGAATTACATTATTAATTACAACTATTAATTACAAATGAATTAAGCCATGGCATAACTATGCACCTACACATAGGACTGTGACACCACCCTTGGTTCCTCCACCCTGAAGCCAAGTGCAAATGAGACAGCATTTCCACCCATTTGAACCCAATAGCTAATTGTAGAGCAATGCTACCACTCCTTTGAACTTAAGAGATAATGGTACGTCAGTGCACCACTTTCCATACTAGGGTATTGTAGGATGTGTAATCCCGGGTATTAATAATATAAACACATTTAAGTAAACTCTTTTATTTATATAAAAACTTCACACTTCATACAACCTCTGTCTCCGGTCCGTCCATTAGATCACAGTCAACTGTTCTCCTTATCGTTAACCCCACTGCCACTTGGATAAACACTACATCTCTCTCTTCTTTTAAACAAAATATATACAGGTGAATACAATACAATACATACAACATTAATTTATTCAGGATAACGTAAAGGCTGTTTTCGATCTCGATGAGGTTCTTGGGTGTGCCTTACGGGTGTAAGACATGTACCTCCCAGGGAACACCAGTCGTCTGGCACTGGCTCGACTCGTCTGCTGTCAGCCCAGGTGTGGAGGAATCTGCAAGCTCAGAACACTGTTGACACTGATCTGAATCATCTCTACTTTTCTCTTCATTATCAATTTTCGGAGAGGTTGGTGTCCTTGGACTATATTTCTTTACAAAGGACGTGTTTCGGGTAAACTGTGCCCCTCCGGGAGTTTGAACAGTAACTTGATTGCCATTTTTTAGAATGACATGGTGTGGAGTAGGATGAAAGGAAGTTGAAAGTTTATTGGTTTTGTTTTGTTTTACAAAACTATGTCCCCTTCTCAACATGGATGTTCTGCAGTCCTTCTTGTCGGGATACCTTTTCCTTTCCTTTCCGCTTTATCTCGATCTTGAATTCGCCATCCAGGTAGATCTGGACAGTAACGGTTTTTTTTTCTTGCATGTTCTCCTTCTTGTCGGGATACGTCTTTTACCATTTCGCTCAGTTTCCGTTGAGTGCTCATTTG
>JAMZAV010004791.1:0-39095 GCA_024449915.1 Sweltsa coloradensis
AAGGTAATGGAGATACCTTGCAAAGCGAGAAGCGCGTCCGATGTCTTGTTTCTCTGCAAAGATCTCTACTAGCTTAACGTAATTCCTTGTCCTTGCTTGATGTCGGGCTGGAAAACTAAAAGTAACCAACCTATTCTTCCAGCTCTTTCAAGTCGATATCATAATTGATAATTGTCTAATCAAATTCTTGTTTAGGTCATAAAACAACATTGATTCTATTTGGTCCTTAAATGTAAATTCAGGCATAACTCCCTATATGCATTTCCTGGTGGTATGTTAATTTTAGCAAACTGGCATACTATTTTGTATTTTTTAAGTAAGCTTTTAGTGCTTGAGTGATTCACTTTAGATTTGCCGACTCAGCAACTCGTAAGCTAATTTTGCTATATACCAATTTCCAGGGTTGTTAATGAAATTCTGTCTTGGTTGACCGTCGTGTTTCCTGGCCCGCCTAGCCTTGCCCGGTGAACCAGAGAAAATACTCTTGATGAGTGACATACTTGCCAGAATATTTTATGATGAAAATTGTGATTTCAGGAATTAATACCAAATTGAAGCATAATTTATTTATTAAACAAGTGCGCGCAGCGAACGAAGTCTTACAACGCAGGTCGAGCGGAACGGCACTCTCTGTGAGGATGTCCGTCTGGTTGTTTGTTCGATGCCAAACAATTTTTTTTTTTTAAAACCCGATTTATTGAGCAAGAAACCAAACAAATTAAGCTGAAATTCGAAAGACATCCGTGACCAGTGAACTTAGAACTACTAACAAAATGAGCAAAATCCGTTGCAATTTAGACCTACAAGAAATAATAAATTGAAAAATGGGTTATGTAGAAAGAATGCCAATCGGCTGGAGTATATCCAGTATGAGTATACCCTATATCACACCAATATAAATTGAAAAATAGGCTTAAAATGTGTAGGATTCAATTTAACAACAATGGTTTTGTTCTTGAAGAAGTCATTTTTTATCAAATCATGTTTCTTGTCGGGCTGTGAATGCATGCAGTGGCCAAGGTGTACCGAATCTTGCACGTTCAAGGTTTCCCGAACATTCTGCTGGGAGATTGAGTTAACCTTGCAGTCTTTACACGTATTTTGTACTTGTTATGTTTCCCATAGTACTGTAGTGTATGTACTACATACATGCATTTCTAAACATATTTTAATTTAATCCAGAAATTACAAAATCTATACTTACCGTATGCCGGATATAGTATAAAGGCGCCTTGGCTAACTAGACTAGAAAACGCCAAAGTCGTTCTTAGACGAGTGAGCAAGTTATGTGTCGAGTACCCAGAAACATTTACATTTAAGTTGGTTGATATTAAGGCATACATGGTAGGGTTTTGAGTTCAGATGTTTTTTTAACACGTCAACTGCGAGGCCATAATGTGCCACACTAACATAAGATAGGCTAGGGAGGACATACCCGGAGGAAATGGAATGTTACCGCGTACTCGACACATGACTCGCTCACTCATCGACCAACGACTTTGGCGTTATCCTGGTTAACTAGCATGAGATTCAAGAGGTCCAGTCTCCGGTGCTTGGGCGTTACTGTAACGAAATCATGGTACTGTGCTCTCTTGATGGTGTAGTTGTTCCAACGCAACTAAGCTAACGCAGACGTCGCACCGGGTGGATTGCAGCCAATCAGCTGATACTGATAAAATACTGATAGCTGATTGACCTACGAGGTTGCGTGCAGTATTTCAATATTTGAAGATACCCGATACAAAAATGACACAAAGTAATTGTGACAGTGGAGATTATTGAGCGAGCGTCTCCACTTGACTCTTATGGCTCGAATGTCTGTTTCTTTTTTTTTCTGTTACTGCTTCGATACAGGTCGCACCGTTTCTCTGATCGACCTGAAATTTTTCACACATGTACATACCACTTAGGCGGGTTGCTGTATAGTTTTTGAACAAAATCCGATCGTTGGTTATAAAAAATAAAAAATAAAATAAAAAAATAAAAATGTTCCGATCGTTATGAAATTTTGCAGGGTCAATAAGTACAACATTCTCTCCTATTTTACAAATTTTCAGCTAAATCGGTCAAGACCTTAAAGACTTATTGGAATGTAACATTATGGGAATGTCGTACTTGGGTCGTTGTTGCACGTACCGGTGCTCGCTCAACAACGCGACGGGACTTTAGCGTTTTCCTAGTATTTAAAAAATACTAATACCGAAATTCTAGGGGTGTGCGAATATTCGAAATTTTCAAAGTATTCGCGAATAATTTGCTATTCGATTTGTAACTCGAATAGTAAGTATTCGAATTTTCAAATTTTCAATTTTTTTTTTTTTTTTTGTAAATCTAAGCGTTTTGAGGGGCAAACGCTCATCCCGACAAGGGCTCTCGTTCTCACAGATGATGAAGAAGAATTAGGCCTTGGGCCCGAAACTAAAAAACGCAAAAAAATACGGCAAAATTTCAAAATCTATACAATTAAATCTACCAGCTGTTCATACTTCTAAATTGGGTAAAAAGCTACTTTGTGTTGTTTTGGAATTAGGAGAATTTTTCCACACTAAATTGAGGTACTATGTGTTGTTTCATTTCAAGTGTCATTTTGAGTTTTTTGTGGCATCTATTTTTTAGCTACCTTCAAAAACTTGTGTATGAAATTTTTCATATTTTTATTTTGAAATTATGTCATCAAGATTGAATAAAAATGTGGACAAAGAGAGAGAAACTTTTATTTTTCAAGTAAAACAAAACTCTGTTGTACAAATACAACTGCCACAAGGACACAGAATAAAAATAACATACATTGATTAGCAACAATTAAAAAGTTTTAAATTTAAATACAAATAAAAGAAATGAGTAATAATAATACAATTAAAAATTACATGTTTAAGACCATAAAGGTGATTCCTAAGAATAGAAATAGAACCTTTTAATGCCACCATCAAAATCAACAAAAAACTTTGGGATTGTCCCCTTGCACCAACAAACAATCCGATTACATGTACTGGATTTGCATGGTATTTGTCTGCATAATATGGTATTGTTGGTTTGTAGATGTCTTGTTTTTCAGTGTTGACTTGCTCAGCTTGATCTCTACTGCGTTCAAAGCGTATCGTCGGGTCAAGTATAAAACCTTCCCTTGTAGTGGAATTAACTGCTATGATGTCGATCCGCCGAACTATGGAAAATAAAATAAAATAGGACTTTTAATTGAAAAAAAAATGCGCTTTGTAGTATTTATACACAAAAACACCATTTTCATGTACACTACCTCTAATAATTATAAGGATTTATGTAACGTTCAAAAATCAAATTGTGTATAAAAACACAGAAATACATACATTCCTAGGATGTGCCAGATATTTTGTTTGCCTGTAGTAGATTCAATTATTTAAACATGTAAAAAAAGTGAAAAATTGCCAACAATTTCACAAGAATATATTAATTCATAAAATAAAGGTTCTTTGTAAAAATCATTACAATCGGATAAAGCATGTAGGTGTTAACAGTCGAAGAAATTTTTTTTAAATCGAAAAAAAATCGTAAAATTGCGATTTTTATGAGAAATAATTTTTTGATTGCGTTCAAAAACGTGGCAGTTCTAAGTTCAGAGATTTCGAAGGCCTCCAGAAAATTTCATCTCAATTGGATTATGGGTTTAGCCGGAATCGTGTTAACAAACACAAAAATACAAGAAAAAAACAACAAAATATTCCAGATTTTTTTCTCCAGTTTAGTGAAATGGAATTTTCGCTACGCTCATCCAAAAATTGTGCTCCCCCCCTCCCTCTTCCCCGTAGTTACACAAATGTCCTCTAGTACCTATCCTATGTGTGTGGAACAAAAATATATGTACCGTAGGTTAAAGGCGATTTAAGAAGTGTCCCAAAACGCACATTTTCGCAAATTTCAGGATCAATTTAAAAAAATTAATGTAAAGTCACAGTTACAAGATATAATTTTTAAACTGGCATTTTAGTTTCGTATTATGCTACAGAAAACATAATTAATGTTGGGGGTAATAGCCCCTTTAAAAAACAAGCCCCGGACCCACATTCACTGGGGGCATCCCCCAGACCCCCCATTGTTCACAATCATGCTCATGCACTTTATTTAACCAGGAGAGAGTGTATACACAATCATAAATTATTTTTGGATGAAACCACTGACTACCCACACAGCACGAACATTAATATTTTGAGGTTACAAAAATGTTCAACCCTAAGAAAACAAGGGGTAATAACGCCACTGCTAGAGAGTCGTACCAATCTAAATTGGCCCTTATAACTTCGTGTCTTGAAACTGTGCACAAATATAATTATACTCAACACGCAGTTCCAAATGGCAAAATCGCACCCCTTCTTGGTAATCCGCATATTTTGACAAATACTTCCCCCAAAATTTACAAAAACAAATGTAGCGGTTTTAAAAAAAGGTAGTAACTAGTCAAGTAGTCAATAACGATAAAATTCTCCAAGGGCATGTGGTTTAATTTATTTTTTTTGAGATTTTGCCGAGGGTCCTAGGTTGAAAATATCCAATTTGCCCAATTTTTTCGGGCGGGGGCCCCTCATCATATTCTTTCACTCTGAAAAACAAAACAGTTATACCCTGAAGAAATAACCTTTTTTAGTTGGGGGGTGAAACCCGGGCCCCCTGGTAAGGGGCCCTTTTTTTGGAAAAAATTAAATTACTTTTCGGGGTAATGGCAAAGGTACAGGCAAAACATTTTCTTTTTCTGGGGGTGACTTTTAAAATTGTAAAGTCACATCACAGATAATCATAAGCTTTTTAACTAAATGAGCTCGAGAAGTTTCGTGAGGGGGGGAACCTTTCCCCCCGGGTTATCCCACGGGAATTTTTTTTCCCAAGTCGAGAATAACCATTCTGGCATTACCGACTTGGTCCCCTTTGCTTTGTGTGTGTGTGTGTGGGGGGGGGGGGGGGGGAGTTATAAAGTCTTGTTCTAGGGCCCTGGGGGTATCCCCCCCTTTGATCATTATCGTCACATCGTCACGATTGCCTTTAAAGTTTGAAACAAAAGAGTGACGTTCATCTTCAAAAAAAAAAATGTCTCATTTGGTAGATTATGTGAACCAAGAAAGAAAAATATTGATTTCCACAAAATTTGCCAAGGCAAACACGGGGACGGGGATGTTTTGCATCCCCATCCGGCTTTTTCCCGCATGAGGTAAGCTGGGCCCCCCCCCCCGCCCTGCCCCGGCGAGTGAGTCACCCCCCCCCCCCCCCCAGCAGAGAGTTGGGGTTCCGGGGCTGCGATTGATTCAGTCAGCGCGGGCGCGGTGCCCGTCTCGTAGCACCGGGTTTAACGCGTTTGCGCGCTCGGTCGCAGTTGACACGTGTCGTGTGACGCTGACACATTTTGTGACGTGCATGTTCGTAGCTGACCGGTCGGTGACTGTGAACATTTTTGGACGTGCAGTGTTCGCTAGTGACACTGTCGTGTGACGCTAAAACCATTGTTAAACGTGCAGTTTTCGCTAGCGCAGTGCGTGTATTGCTAACGCTTGTTGTGACGTGCAGTGTGTGTGGTGTTGATGTCTGAACCCCTGGTCCAGCCTCGGCGCTATGACACGTTTTTTGCCAGGGGGGCAAAGGGCAGCATTTTTGTGGACGTGCCTGCGGTGTGTTTTGAACCGCGGGTGTTTTTTATATGAACGGTGACGTTGACCCGGGTATTGTACCTTGGGTTTTTTTTGAATGAACCGTAAAGACAGTTTTTTACCAGCAAGTGAGAAATTACCTTGAATTACGAGAAGAAGGAGACTAAATCAATTAATAACAAGGGTCTATTGTTTGGGGTTTTTAATTTAATAAAACGTGTGGCTGGCCCGCAGCGAATCCCTTTCCCAAATGATAACAATACGTGTCATTGTTGTGAACAGGGGCCCAAGTGTTTCATGGGATAAGAGCCGCCGATTTGGTTGGTTAAGATACGAGTGAAGTGATTTTATTTCAAGTGGGTCAAACTCTTCCGTCAGCTGAGGAGGGGGGCGCAGAAATCTGACAAGGAAGTACCCAAACGGGAAAAAATTTTGGGTTTAGAAACCACGTTTGGGAAAAGGTTTACAAGGCTTTCCCCGGCAGAGTTACAACTTTCCCCCGCAAGGATGGGCGAGTACGACAATATCGAAAAGTTTCACGTGAAAAAAATGTGTATATGAAGAAATTTGGGGAATTTAATAGTTGGCCCGTAACGGGAAAAAGTTTTAAAGGTAGTCCCCTTGCGTCATGCACGGCATACCAGGACATTTACCTTTCTAATACTCGGGGACCGAGAATGGGATTCAGTCCACAAGATTCCGAGTAAATAATTAATGAATCAATTGTTTCAGTCCATCCATCAGTAGGGGTGATTTTAGTGGGGACTACTTGGTCAGGGTTCTCCCCGGAGCTTTTAATAGTCACAGTCGCTTTTTGGAAGAGGTGTTTTTTCTAAATATTCAAAATTTAGAAACTAAAATAATAAGTAATTTTGTGGAAATTTTTGACCCGCCATTTTTCCCGGGACAAAGGAAACAATTGGACAGAAACCTAGACTAAGTATCGTTATAAACGGAAACCCGAAAGGTCGCCCTAAAGAAAATTTTTTTCGATTGCTCCCAAAAATGCCCCAGAAAATTTCATCTGGATCGGAAGAGTAGCCGGTTTTCCGGTAGAGATCGAACAGTCTAAAAATTACAAACAGAACAAGATGTTTTCGGTTTTCCTCAGGGTAGTGAAATTTGAAGTTTGCTACTTTCCATCCAACAAATTCTCCATTCCAACCTTCAAAACAGCTTGCTCGTACTCCAACCAAACCTTGTTAGTATTCCACTTGTCAATCACAGACAGCACTCTCTCGTTATTGTATTCCCACGCCCTCTCAGGTTATGTGTGTCTTGGATAAACTCGAGTGTTTTATAAGTGTCCCCCCTTAGGTTGGAATTTGACAAGGCCACCAGATAAACGAAAGGGTTCAAGAAGCTAAGCGAAGAGCCCGAGGATTCAACCCGGACACATCTTTATTACCTACACACGCACAGCAATAGTAACAAAGGTACAGATGAATTCGAAAAGCTAAAAATTTTACAAGTGCTACATACATCTAGCATTTTCTTATCACTTTTAGTGTGTTGGACATCGAGAGGGAATGGGACAATTTGGCGTTAGAAATAGCTGGCCAAGATGCATCCGACGTATATGAAATTTTTCAAAGTTGCAAAAAAGCATACATAGAAGCCCTTGGTATAGATTTCCAAATTTTTTGCCTTAATCAGTCAGAAAAAAATCAGAATTTGGTCACTTTTGGAGTTTTTAACAAAATAAAAATTCGTAAAAACTATTTTTTTTATAAAAATTTATTTGAAACAAAATTTAAAAATTTTTTACTGCAGGCCCTAAAATTTCCCAGTTTTGACAAAATATGTTCAAAATTTAGACATTGTGGTGTCATTTGGGCCCGAGCGAACAGAAATTTTGCCAAAAGCATGCCTATACTTTTTGATGGTTTGGGGATCGAGGAATAAGCCGAACTAGAACTACTTTAAATGGAATAGAATGAAAGATCGCGGGTGCGAGAACTCTATGAACCAGCTGGTTGCGAAGAAAAAAACATTTTAAAAATATATTTCACATTGCATTTTTTGTTTTATGTCTTCCCAATTCAGTTAAAAAACCATTTTTTTAGAAAAAATTAAGTTTTTTTTTTTTGTTTCCCCGATCTTTAAAATGATGTGTTGGTGGGAAATGTGTATCCCAAAAAAAAAAAGGAAAAATTTGGAAATGGTGTAGTGGGGGCGAGCTAATAGGAATAGTACCGCTCACCTCGCCAAAAACATCACGCCATGTAGGCCTATCGCTGTGTGTGCAAGAGTCTGTTTACTTGGCCATGGGTACAGGGTCGCCGACCTGGACACTAGCAGACCACGCCGCTAGAAAACTCTTATCTTACGCCAATGGTCCATGCTTGCTGGTTCCAAAACAAAAGGGGGGAAAATTATGGATGCTACGTTCATGGATTTTTGGGTTGGAATTTCTTTACGTCTATTTTAGCAACTAGTAATGAGACGAAGGGGGGACGTCAGGGGGAGCGGGGGACAGGAGCCAACCCGATCCTAAGGGATCCACTTTTATCCTCTTGCGTCAGCTGTGGGGCCCTGGCACATGATTAGGCAGGGCGTAGGAACTCCTTTCGAGTGGGGGGGGGGGGGAACAACAAATCTGCTGCCAAGTTTGGGGGGGTTTGGGGGGCTGCCCCCCAACTACAGGCCGCGGCGAAAATTTTGAAAATAGGTTTTTAGAGTGTTTTGGTGCGTTTAGAAAAAAAAACGTGGGCTGAATGCAAACCAAATTAAATGTTTTTTTTTGAACAGTAAAAAAACTATAAAATAAAATAAAATTGAAATAGTTAAAAAGATGACCCTGCATGCTACAACCATGAATTGCTGGGTTTTATGATCAGTCGAACAATAAAAAGGATTGACGAAATTTTTGGTATTACTATAAAAAGGTAAAGGTAAGGGAAAGGGAAGTGGAGAATAAATGCAGACGTGCCAAAAAAACCCAAATCATTTCCCGTAAGTATAATGGATTTAAAAAAAAACACTTTTTATTGAAAAAACGTTTTTCAGAATTTTTTTTCCCTGGCCCATTTCCCGGGGGAGACTGAATTTAGATTTGAAGTGGGGGGGTACGGTAAAAAGGGGGGGAAAATCCCCCCATTCCCCCCCCCCTTTACGCGCCTACGATTAGGGCGCTGGTCTGGTCCTAAGCGTATGGCTCTACGAGGACGTGGGTTCGAATACAGTATCGTCATCTTCCTCCTGAACCCACAGAGGTTCATGGACTCTGATTCCGGAGGTCACTGGTTCGATACCCGCCACCGGCAATCCTGACTAGATGTTTCCAGGGTTTTCCTCTGTCAACAACGAGAATGCGAGGACTGAGTCCTCCCGTGGACATTCCCCTCGCAGCTACCCGAACCCGACCCTATAGTACTTTAATTGAAGGGGCAATTACCCCAAAAAATATTTTTTCAACACGTAATCTAGAGCATAATACAACCCAAAGATAATACTAAACTAATGTGACAGTTTAAAAAATTATATCCTGTAACTGTGATTTTACACGATTTTTAACGTTTTTTGATGACCAAATTTGCGATAATTTGCGTTTTGGAGAATTTTTTAAATCGGCTTTACCTGCTTTAGATACTAGAGAGCATCGTACCAATCTAAAATGGCACTTGCAACATCGTGTCTTGAAACTGTGCACAAATATACACTCTCACACACAAAAATAATATGCATTCCAATATCACATCCTTTCTGGTAATCAGAATATTTTGACCGAAACCGAACCATCTTGCCCAAATTACAAAACAAAATATATCAGATATACAGAAAAGGCTGTCGTGTACCCAGTGACGTAGGAACTATTTTTTTAGTGGGGGGTCACACTAAAGTTGACTAAGAGGTTGGATGGGCAAACCGGGGTCTGGGGCGAAGCCAGCCGCCGGAGGCTTTTTGCGCCGTAGGCGAGATTTGTTCAAAAGGTGCCCTTAATAGGTGGCCTAAAACACGTTTCAGGCGAATTTTAATTTTGAATAATGGTTACATTTTGAAGCTAATATTGCATTGAAGATTGATTATGATTAGGTACCTGACTGAAATCGGTCGACAGTCTGCTTGGGAGTGAAAACACTGCACACAAAATATAATGATATTAGTCTATAATCAGATGGTAGTCTAGTCTCGCAAATCACGTCTCTTACTGAATCTTTCTAAAAAATGTTAACAAAAACCTTCCTTTTGTTTTTGCAAGCCAGACTGTAATAAAAATCCTAAAAATCACCCAACAAGTTATAAGTTAGAAAATGCCCCATACTGGCTTGACCCCCCCAGTGGGGGGTCAAGCCAACAAGTGGGGGGGGGGGAGTTTACCCCCCCATCCCCCCCCGTTCTACGCCCCTGCGTGTACCGACCGGTACGTCAATAATAGCCAATATTATTTTGGATCGAAATCCTCCAAGGTCACGGGGCATAAAGATCGTCTCCATGTTATTTCTTATGGGAGATTTTAGCCGATGTGACGACCTAGCTCGAAAATTACCAAGTTTGACAATTTTTTCGGGTTATGGTGGACCCAATAATTTTTCTGTTAATTTCTAAATTCATAACTATTTAGCCTGAATGAAATATATTTTTTGAGTTTAGCGGGTGAATACCCCTTACCTAAGAGGGTCATACCGTGCAAATCTGCCCACGTGTTTCCCTTGCTACTTGAACTTGCTCCTTTGCACATTCCTGAAAGATTTTGTCTGACTTCATTACCAAGCCAAGGCACTGGCAGGCTTACCAAACCATGTGCTGTTATTCAGCTACCGTTTTCTAGACTCTTTGAGTAGGCCTATATAAAATACATATTTTTATTTTTTTCAACTTGCCGTTATGGACTATAGGTTTCTTCAACTTGTACCACTTTGTACGAAGAAGATGATATATTGTTCTTACTCTCTTGAGTGTGTAGATTGAAGCCAGAACATGGAGGCTCTTGCCAAGTCACCACAAAGCTTGTTTGTTGGTGTTCTTGTCCATGTCGGGACATAGGCAATAGGCATCATTACTCATAAGAAACAGCCTGATGCGGGTAGCGCAGTGACGTAGTACGATGCAACTGCACTGATACGACATCATACGGGCCGTGAAGAATAGAACTCTCTGCACTACCATTCGTATTCAAATGATGTTCTATTTAAAGATGTCTTGAATGACATTGCGCGCAGGCAGCATCTGTCGGCTCCTGTGTTTCCACATTCTTCCCTGCGTTGCGATATTAGTTTCGAGCCGCTCGCACGAGCCCGAACACTGCATGTCGTCCCCCCACCCTCCACCCGGACAGTCCCCCCCCCCCTCCTCACCGATCTAGAATATTAAGAAAATATATAAATCCAGATGGAAAAACACTCCGAGTTGTTCGTCGCTGTGATAAATCACTGTGAAGTACAAGCGGGAGTAAGATACTTTGCTCCCCCTGCATGTGTTCCTGTTTATCACTCAGCCTTGCAGAGTTCCCAGTTCCCACACCGTTGAAAGGAATTCAAATAGTCATAAGGGGATAGAACTTTCGTGTTAAATCGTTTTTTAAATAATCGTAAAATATTGTTATAATTATTTATATCTGTAAGTGTGCTATGAGCTTATGAGGACATGCATTTTTGTCAAATTCCCGTGCATCGGCTGACTTGCATCGCATAATTTTGTTTGAAATTTTGCACAAATGCAAGGAAGTGTAACTGAAGGGTTTTACTGTGGCACTTTTTGAAAATGAATTGATTTTTACGATTTTGGATTTTCTTAAAAAGTCGAAAATGAAACATTTCCGTGGATTGTTTTTACCAACATAAGATATTGATAATCTACGAATCTATGCAAATCTAGGTGCCCGTTAGGGCGCCGCAGCCAAGCCGCGGTGCGCTACACACTCTGGCACCTTATACAGCCAGCGGAGTTGTGGTGATCTCGAGGTGTCACCCAACCGTCATGAAACGTGTTGTGAACTTAAAAACTATCAAAATCAAGGGGATTTGGGTACCTGACAACACATGCCAAATTTGGTTGGAGTACGAATATTACTTCTTGGTGAAAAAATGACTTGAAACATGCTCAAAATCACTTTAAGGATGTTAGTTACTACTGACTACTTATACTGTCTAATTCGCCAGTTTCAATTGCCCAGCGATTCTGACCAAACGGGTGGGGCTACAACGTTCTTATTTCACATGGACTTTAAGGTAATAGTGATGTAGTTCCTTTTGAAAGAAAAAGTTGAAAAAGTTTGTTGGAAGGCTTCCAAATAAAGGTTTTAATATAAGCCTTATACAGGCATACAAAATCAACAAGGTAACTATTGTTACTTGACAATGATCACCTACATTGTTACAAAAAGCAAAGTCTTTGGGCCACTTGATATTTTACATTCTATTGTTAATTAATAATACCACAGCAATAAAATCGACTTTGATAAAATTATTGGATGAGCGAAGCGAAGATTTCAATTTAAACTGCCCCCCCAAAATTTTTTAAGCCCGGGGTTTTTTTTTTTGTTTTTTTTTTGTTTTTTTTTGGTTTTTTTTTTCTGCCCTGTTTTTTAAACCCTTCCCCTCCCGGAAAACCCCGGCATATCCGATTTTGGGATAAAAATTTGGGGGGGAAACCTTCGAAATCCCCTGAATTTAAGGTGTTTTTTTTTTGGTCCCAATCAAAGAAAAATTTCTCTTTGATATCGTCCCTTTTTTTACGATTTTTTTCGTTTTTTGTGGGGATATTTTCTTTGACTTTTGGGGCCCGATTCGGGACCCAAAACTTTTGGGGGGGGCTACAATTTTCATTTTTTCCCTTGACTTTAAAGGTAATGGTGATGTTTTTGCTTTCTAAAAGAAATTTTGAAAAATTTAAAGCCAGAAATCCATAAAAAAAAAAGGTTTTTTAATATGAGTTTTTTGGGGTTTTATAAAAACATTTTACAAGTCCCCCAATAAAAACTTGACAAAAATCACCTACAAAAATCCCTTTCCCAAAAACATTTTGGAAAAAAAAAAGGGGGTTCTTTACGCAAACAAAAACTTAAAAAAAAAGCTCACCCATCAACGGGGCGGGCCCGGGAAGCTTTTTTCCCCCAAAATTTTTGCAAGGGAAAACTTTGAAAAAGTATGGACCCCACACAAAAACAAAAACTTGTAAAAATACACCCAAACCTTCCCACACTTCAAAAAAATGAGATCTAAAAAAAGGCCAAGCTCATCTACCCTTCCCTTTTTCCCAAATTCTTAATTTTTAAACTTACAGGTCCCGTAAAAACACCCAAAAAAGCTTGGAAAAAATATAATGGGGCATGCCCTTTTAAACTTTTTAAACAAATTTAAAGAAAAAAAAAAATTTTTTGGATAAACACTATTATTTTTTAAATTAAAAACTATTTTGAAAATTTCCCTTTTTTTCCCAAAAGCTTTTCTAGGATTTTTTTAGGGGGGCACTGCCCCTTTTTAAAATTTAAAAATGCGAAATTTTTGGAAAGGGGTTTAGTTTAAGTTTGGGCCCTTTTTTTAGATCTCATTTTTTCTGAGGGGTGAAAGGTTTTGGGCCGTATTTTTAAAAGATTTTTTTAAAATTTTGGGGGTTTCCCTTTACATCGCAGGTTTTGCTGGCTGACGAAAAAACTTTTTGCGAAATCCCCAAATGTTTCCTATTTCCCTCTTAAAACAAAAAAACCCAAAATTTCCCCTTATGAAGGAACCCAATCAGATTTCCGACAATCCTTCGACCTATGGGCCCTTATACCAATCAAAGAATAACATTTGAAACCCTTTCACATGGCGGGGGCCAATACGGGGGCAAAGGGAAACTTTTTTGTAGTGGGGGGGGGGCCCCCCAGCTAATCCGGTTTTTAGGGGTGACTGGTGATGAATGTTGTGATTGAAAAATTTTAATATTATATTGTTTAAACAATTTTTCGTGCTGGGCGGCCGGAAGGAATAAATTATAACATTATTTTGCGAGCAACACTCATACCTGAGTGTTTTTTGATGGCTTTTACCCCCCCCCCCCGGGGGGGGGGTTTTCCCCCCATCACCCCCCCTCCCCGTTCCCACGCCCCCGGGCAAATGGGGGGGGCGGACGGGGGCCTTACTTTAAAACTCCTCTAAGGGGTTTAACCTTTTTAAATTTTTTAAAAAAGTTATTTTACCTCAAAATTTTCATTTTGTGGAAGGGGGGGTGAGTAAAAGTCGTGGGGCATTCAAAAAAAATTTACGGGTGTAAAAGCTTTTTTCCTGGGGAAAAATGCATAGTTTGTGTCCAAAAGTGGGTTTCCCCCAAAACCCCAGCTTTTTTGGAAAAATTTTTCGAATCTTCGGGGTGATTGCGGAGGATTTTTAAAGAGGGTTTTTTTTGGGCAAATTTTTTTAGGGCCCATAAAGAAGTTTTGAGAAAAAATTTCAAATCGGAGAAATTTCTCCCCTACTTTTTTACATCTCAAAAAATACCTAAATTTCAAAAAAAAATTGTGGCCCCCGCCCCCCCCCTGACTAAATTTTTTGGGAGTCCCCCCTCCCTCACGTATTACGCCACTTTAAAGGCGCGGGAACTTGGCCAAAAAATACAAACTCGAAAATGAAAAAACGTCTAACCAAGTCCTGTTCCGAAATAAAATACTTTATCCCAAAAAAAACCAAAATACGAAATTTTTTTTCGGGAAAAAAATCGAAAAGTTTTGTTTGAAAAAATTTTTCCCCCATTTGAAATGGGGTTTCCCCCCTACGGGACTGACTTGACTACAAACAAACTTTGAGAAATTACTACCGGGGGTCCAAATCTGCGCCCACACACTTGTCCCCCCCCGCCCCAAAAAACTCCCCCCGAAAATTTTCTTCTTTTTTGAAGAGCTTTTATCAATGTTGGGGTGCCTCGGGAAAAAAAAACAATTAACTCTACATTTAACCCTTTCCCAGAGGGTATTTGTCGCTTTTAGGCCCATCCATGGGGTTTGTGCTGGGCGTTTTGGGGAACAAGCTTCAATGTAGGGGACTCTTTGAACTACAAGTCCAATAAACCCCCCATGTAAAAATAAAGCAAAACGAAAAAACGAGTGGGGATAATTTTTAAATTTATTTAATTTTTTATTTAAAAGTCCCAATCCTATTGAATAAAAAGGGTTTTATAAAGTAGGACAACTAAATAAAATTAAGTTTACAAAAAAACACATAAAAAAAATGAAAAAACAAACCCCAGTTGGGAAAATTTGGAAAAATTGTCCCCCTTTTGTCTTGTTTGTTTTTCAAACTGCTTCCAATGCAGGGAAGGGCCCGGGTTCGCTCCCGCCAAATTTAGAAGTTTTTTAAGTTCTAATTTTTACTTAAAATCCATCAGTTCGTGTCTTAGGGGGTTTGGGAAACGGGGACCTTTTGGGCCGTCCCTTAAACAACGAAGCACATAAAAAAATTTTAGAGTTTGGGTTTTGAACCGCCATGTTTTTATTTTTGGCGTTGATCCCCGGGGGTTTTTTTGTTTCACTGATTGCTATATTTCCCGTTAAAAAAATCGATCTTTGGTTGGTTTTTCGTTCCCGTCGGGGTTTCGTCCCGGGGCCTACGGGGAGGGTTTTTGGGCGTTTGGTTTTAAATGTCCCCCACTGAAAATCAGTTATATAACTGAGTGGGTAGACTCTATATACAATTTTTTTTAATAATAGTTCGTGCAAATAATAAGGTCACGTCCCTTCACTCGCTCGCCGGAGGTAAAGAAAGGTACTTGAATATGAACTCAAACCGCCATTATGTATCACATCCACTACAAAAAGTGCTTTAACCGACATATTTTATAACACAAAATGTTGTATGGCTCATTGATCTTGTGGTTTGAGGCTCTGCTTACAATGGAGAAAGTCAAGGGTTCGATGCCCGCAGAAGTGTTTCTAACTTCTTAATGTGTACTCATGCCCCATCAGCTCTTGGCTTGGGAAATGTGTAAACCGGTGACTTGGAGCCGTCCTAGCAACGGGTACATCATAAACTCTAAGGTTATTCTGAATTAGCATTGATGATTCTGGTGCTGTCCGCGGGTGGAATCGTGCACGTCCAGCTTGATTGATCGGTGTAGTTGGTCATTTGTTCGCTCGTCGATGGTGTCGGCGCCTACAGGGTTGGCTTGGTCTGCTTTAAATTGAATGTCCCCCGCTGAAAATCAGTCATGTGACATAAGTTATACTGTGGATAGTTTATTTATAGCTGTTTGGCTATAGCAACTAGGTGTTGAGATTGACAAGTAAGTTCTTATGTTTAGTTTATTTCTCCCTTCATTTGATTAAAGACTGATTTGCCGGGTTCAATTTATCCATCGATATTATTAACTTCAATGAGAAACCGGCTTGTTTGAATTCAAGAGATTTCAAGAACTGTGTAAATGAACATTTTGCAAGTGGATGCGACGAGCTAGTCCGCCAAGAGATTGATGGACCGGGAGGGTCTGCGGTGCTGGTGCATATCTTGCTGCTTCACGCGAGCACGTGTTCCTCCCCCGCGTCTTGCCCCGGACTGTACTGTTGGGGAGGGTTGCCATGACGACTGTAACCCTGACATTGGACCCGCGTATCTTCTCGACGCGAGCATCCACCTCTGGCACGCGAGCTAATTGATTCAAGAGCCAAGTGAATCAGCACTTGCTGCTGCATCAACAAACACAATCTAAATTACGCAACACACTTTAAAATTGTGTCAATAATGTTTTTCAATCATGTAATTCATTGAGAAACAACGCGTTCATGCAACGACGAGGGCTACGTTCAAGTCATAAACTTAATTCTTCATCATTACAGTTGTTAGTACACTCAAGCTCAGGACTTTGGAGAATCCTGCTATCGCTGGGAGTATGGCACAGCAACATGCTATAAGCTTAGACCTACTTAAATTATTTAGTTGATTTGAAACTTGGTTGTGTCACATTAGAATTCAACAAAACATGACAAGACGTTGCGAAATGTTTGACGAGTTATTAATAATGTTATAATTTACTAGAAATGGTCAAAGTGCCAGTCCATTCAGTGAGATGATATTACGCTCGAAAAATACTTACGCTATTAATTGGATGAGCGAAGCGAGGACTTCAATTTCACCGACCCCCCAAAAAATTTAGCTCGGGTGTTTTTTTTTTTTTTTTTTTTTTTTTTTTTTTTTTTTCTTCTGTCTGTTTGTTTGTTCGCTCTCTACCGGGCAAACGGCATATGCGATGAAAATTTGACAGGACGTCCGAAATCTCTGAACTTAGACTTGCCACGTTTTTTGGTAAAATCGAAAAAATATTTCTCATGAATATCGTATCGTACTTTTACGATTTTTTTTATTTTTTGTGCGATATTTCCGTGCCATTTGGGCCAATTCTGACCAAACGGGTGGGGCTTCAACGTTCATATTATACATGGACATTAAGGTTATGGTGATTTAGTACATTTGAAAAAAAAGTTGAAAAGTTAGCCAGAATCTATAGAAATAAAGCTTTAATATAAGATTTTTGGTTTTTTTGTACGATATTTTCGTGCCATTTGGGCCAATTCTGACCAAACGGTGGGGTTTCAACGTTCATATTATACATGGACATTAAGGTTATGGTGATGTAGTACCTTTTGAAAGAAAAAGTTGAAAAAGTTAGCCAGAATCCATAGACAATAAAGCTTTTAATATAAGTTTGTTTTACGGTTAATAATACCAATTGACAAGAAACAAAGAAACTTGACAACATTCACCTACAATGCGTTGGCAGCAAAACAAAGCACTTGCAAAAGTAAAGATTCCCAAGCAAACTTAAACTTTAAAAGCTCATCCATAAACGCGGCGGACTTTAGCGTTTTCCTAGTAAGAAATAACACTTCTCAGTATTTTTCAATGAGAGAGATTGAGAGAAGATCCTGATTTGAAATATGTAGTTACCTCCCTCTTCTTGCTATTCGCTGCTGTTTCTTCCCTGATAGCACCCTAATTATCCGGGCCATCCATCATGTTTTCATCTGCAGTTTTTAAAGCAGATACATCAGTTCTCTCCCGTATGACTTTAAAACCCTAGATCCACTCAAGCTACCGCGTGCCTATCCGCGCTCTACATGCACTTATACCTATAACCATAAGGAAAGCAATCTGATCCATGCATTCGATATTTTCTAGTGGCATTCAATTGTACAATGAACTCGGTCAAGAAGTTAAGAATGTAAAACATGCACAAGAATGTAAAGATTGCTGCCTCGTTAGTTTAAATAAAAGTTCCTATTGTGTGATTGTAAATTTGCTATTAGTTTGGTACATATTGTTATTATGTGATTTTTTTTAAATTTTGTATACATTACAAAATTTGGTGTTTTGTAAATTTGTAAATATGGTATTTTGTAAATTTTGTAAATTTTGTAATTTGTAATGTATTGTATTTACAAGTAGCAATTTGTTTTTAAAATAGCAATATTTGTTAGTAAATGAATTAATAATACGGTTATGACCCAGATATTTTCGCAATTATTAGCAATTAATTGTAAATTTCCGTACACCTACTAGGAGATCTACATAAAAAGTTAATAAATGTAATTTCACTTTAGATCGGGTAGTTCAACGGTAGATCCGACGTTGCTTGTGAAAAGAGGTCAGCAATAGTATGTAGACCGGGCCCCACCATTAGTGACCATTATATACACGAATTAAAAATCTAAACTAGACTTCGTCCAACGCTATGAACTTACTAATCTAGCCTACAGGCTACCCGGCACCTCCACCATATTTGTAAAATTCGGGATGAACTTACAAGTCTACAGGCTGCCCGGCACCTCCACCATATTTGTAATTTTCGGGATGAACTTACAAGTCTACAGGCTACCCGGCACCCCCAAAACCATATTGTGTAATTGTCGGGATGAACTTACTATCTACAGCTACCCGGCACCTCCACCATATTCGTACTAGGAAACGCTTAGTCCCGCCGCGTTTTTTGGATGAGCGTAATTGGTGCATTGAGCTGCCATGTGTTATGCGATTTTCTGTTTTTCCCTGTGAAAAATTCATTACTAAATTAAGATTTTTTAAATTAAATTAAATTTAAAAAAAAATAACTTAAATTTTAATTTTTTTAATTAATCGTAATTTAAAAAAAGGAAAAAATCGTAATATTGAAATTTTCATAAGAAATAATTATTCGATTGCGCACAAATTTAACACGAATATATCAATTCATGAAATTAAGGTTCTGTGAGAAAATCATTACAATAGGATAAAGCGTGTAGGTGTTATAAGCCGAAGAAATTGTAAAAATCGAAAAAAGTCGTAAAATTGCGATTTTCGTAAAAAAAATAGTTTTTTGATAACGCTCAAAAAATTTCATCGCAATCGGAGTATCGGGTTTTGCCGGGAAACGTGTGACACAACACAAAAAACAAAAAAAGAAAGAAAAAAAAAAAAAAGATTCCGGATTTTTTCTCCAGTGTAGTGAAATGGAATCTTCGCTTCGCTCGCTACGCTCATCCAAAAATTCGGGATGAACTTACTAATCTAGCCTATAGGCTACCCGGCACCTCCACCATATTTGTAAAATTCGGGATGAACTTACAAGTCCATGGCTTCCCGGCACCTCCACCATATTTGTAATATTCGGGATGAACTTACAAGTCTTATGAGCTTCACCCGGCCTCCACCATATTTGTAAAATTCGGATGAACTTACAAGTCTATGAGCTACCCGGCACCTCCACTTTTTTTGTTTAATTCGGGATGAACTTACAATCCACAGGCTACCCGGCACCTCCACCATATTTGTAAAATTCGGGATGAACTTAATAAAATAAAATAATAAAATTTTATTTAGAGTCTACCCACTCATTTATATAGAACTGATTTTCAGTGGGGGACTAATCTAGCAACAAGTCACAAATCATACAGGCTACCCGGCACCTCCACCATATTTGTACCTTGAAAACGCTTAAGTCCCGCCGCGTTGTTGGATGAGCGTAATTGGTGCATTGAGCTGCCATGTGTTATGCGGATTTTCTGTTGTTCCCGTGAAAAATTCATTACTAAATTGAAGATTTTTTTAAAAATTTAAAATTTAAAATTTAAAAAAAAAACTTTAAATTTTTTTTTTTAAATAAACGTAAATAAAAAAAAGGAAAAATCGTAATATTGACATTTCCATAAGTCTTTTCCTTCAACCTCTTCACCTGGAGCCAAGAGATAGTATAAGTACTGTGCCTGAGCTATAGCCAAGAGCTTGCAACTTGTAGTATTGTTTCTTATATTCGGGTAAGGAAAACCCCAAAAAATTTTTAAAAAATTCCCCCCCTTTTTGGAAATCCCCTTTTTTTTTAAAAAACCCCCTTTTTTTCCCCCAAAAATTTTTGGAAGGGAAACCCCCAACCCCCCTTTTTTTTCCCCCCCAAAAAAATTTTAAAAGGGGCCCCCCCCCTTTTTTTTAAAAGGGTAAAAAAATTTAAAAAACCCCCCCCCCAATTTTTTTGAAAAAAAAAAATTAAAAAGTTTTTTAAAATCTAAAAAAACCTTTTTTTTAAAAAAATTTAAAACCCAAACCCCCCCCCCAAATTTTTAAAAAATTAAAAAAAAAATTTTCCCCCCTTTTTTAAAAAAAAAAATTTTTTTTTCGGTTTCCCCCCCCCAAAATTTTTTTTTTAAAAAAAAAAAAATTTTTTTTTTAAAAAAAAAAATTTTTTTTTAAAAAAAATTTAAAAAAAACCCCCCCTTTTTTTTTTTTTTTTTAAAACCCCCCGGGGGGGGGTTTTCCCCCCTTTTAAATTTAAAAAAGGGCCGGTTTTTTCCCCCCCCCCCTTTTTTTTTTTTTCAAAACCAAAATTTAAAGGCCCCCCCAAAAATTTTTAAATTTTGGGTAAAAAATTTTTTAAAAAAAAAAAAAAAAAGGGGGGGGCCCAAAAAAGGGGGGCCCCCCCCAAATTTTTAAAATTAAAAATTTTTAAAAATTTTTTCCCCCCCCCCCCAAAAAATTGGGGTTTTTTTTTAATTTTAAAAAAAAATTTTAAAAAAAAAAAAAGGGGGTTTTTTAAAAATTTTTTTTTCCCCCTCCAAAAATTTTTTTGTTTGGGGTTTAAAAAAACCCCCTCCAATTTTTAAAAAGGGGGGAAAAAACCAAAAAAAAAAAAAAAAAAAAAAAAAGGGGGTTTTTTTGGGGGAACCCCCCCCCTTTTTAAAATTTTTGGGAAAAAAAAAATTTCCCGGCCCCCAAAAACCCCCCCCTTTTTTTAAAAAAAAAAAATCCACCTTTAAAACCCCCCTTTTTTTTTTGGGGAAAAAAACCCCCCTCCAAATTTTTTCCCCCAAAAATTTTTTTTTTGGGAACCCCCACCCCCAGGTTTTTTAAAAAAATTTTAAATTTTGGGGGAAAAGGCCCTTTTAACCCTTTTTTGGGGAAAACCAATTTTAAAACCCCCCCCTTTTTTTAAAAAGGAACCCCCAATTTTTAAAAACCCCCCCCCCCCCTTTTTTTGGGGGGGGTTTTTTTCCCCCCCCCTTTTTTTTTTTTTGGGAAAAACTTCTAAATTTTTTTTTTTTTAAAAAAAAAAAAAAAAAAATTAAATTTAAAATTTTTTTTAAAAAAAAAAATTTTTTTAAAAATTTTTTTAAAAAAAAACCCCCCCCCCTTTACCCAAAAAAAAAAATTGGGGGGAAAAAAAACCCAAAAAAAAAAAGGGGTTTAAAAAGGGAAAAAAAAAAAAAAAAATTTTTTTTTGGGGTTTTTTAAAAAAATTTCCCCCAAAAACCCCCTTTTTTTGGGGGAAAAAACAAGGCAAAAAAAAAAAAAAAAAAAAAAAAGGGGGTTTTTTTTTAAAGGCCCCCCCCCTTTTTTTTTTTTCCCAAAAAAAAAATTTTTAAAAAACCCCCCCGGAAAAATTTTTAAAAAAAAAAGGGAATCCAAAATTTTTAAAAACCCCTTTTTAAAATTCGGGAAAAACCCCCCCTCCCCTTTTTTTCCCCCCAAATTTTAAAAAAAGGGGAAACCCCCCCCCTTTTTAAAAAAAAATTTTTAAAATTTTTAAAAACCCCCCCCCCCCTTTTTTTTTTTAAAAAAACGGGGGCCCCCCCCCCCCCAATTTAAAAATTTTTTTAAAAAAAGGAAAAGGGGGGGCCCCCCTTTTTTAAAAAATTTTTTAATTTTTAAAAAAAAACCCCCCCCCCCCCCAAAAATTTTTTTTCCCCCCCGGGGTTTTTCCCAAACCCCAACCCCCCCTTTTGGAAATTTTTTGGGGGTTTTTATAAAAAAAAAAAGGAAAAAAATATTTAAAAAAAAAAAAAAAATTTTTTTTTTAAAAAAAAAAAAAAAAAAATTTAAATTTTTTTAAACCCCCTTCCCCCTTTTTTGGGGGAAATTTTAAAAATTTTTCCCCCCCCCCAAATTTTAAATTTTGGGTTTTTTTTTTTGTTCCCCAAAAAAAAAAAATTTTAAATTAAATTTTTTTAAAAAAAAATTTAAAAATTTTGGGGGCCAAAAATTAAAAAAAAAAAGGAAAAATTTTTTTTTTTTTTTAACCCTTTTTTTAAAACCCCCCCTTTTTTTTTGGGGGAAAAAATTTAAAAAACCCCCCTTTAATTTTGGAAAAAAGGGGGGTTTTTTTAAAAAAAAAAAACCCCCCCCCCCCTTTTAAAAAAAAACCCCAAAAATTTTTTCCCCGGGGGGAAAAAAAAAAAATTTTTTTTTAAAATTTGGGAACCCCTTTTTTTAAAAAAAAAAAAAAAAAGAAAAAAAAAAAATTTTGGAAATTTTTTTTTAAGGAAAAAAACCCCCCCCAACCCCCAAAAAAGGGGGCCCCCCCCCCCCCCATTTTAAAAAAAAAATTTTAAAAAAAGGGGCCCCCCCCCCAAAAATTTTTTTAAACCAAATTTTCCCCCCCCCTTTTTAAAAAACAAGGAAAAACCCGGGGGCCCCCCCCCCCTTTTTTAAAAAAATTTCAAGGGGCCCCCCCTCCCAAAAAAATTTTTAATTTAAAAAAAAACCCCCCCCCCCCCGGGGAAAATTTGGGGGGCCCCCCCTTTTTTAAGGGGAAAAAAAAAAGGGGTTTTTTTTTAAAATTTTTCCCCCCTTTTTTTTTTTTAAAATTTTTAAAAAAAAAAAAAATTTTTTTTTTTTTTAAAAAAAAAAAAAAAAATTAATTTTAAATTTCCCAAAAAAAATTTTAAAATTTTTAAAAAAAAAAAAGGAAAAGGGCCCCCCAAAAATTTTTAAAAAAGGTTAAACTTAAATTTTCCCCCTTTAAAATTTTAAAAAAAAAAACCCGGGGGGGGGGGGAAAAATTTTTTTTGGGGGAAAAAATTTTGAAAAACCCCCCCCCCAAAAAAAATTTTTAAAAAAAGGGAAAAAAAAAATTTTTTTTTGGGGGGGAAAAAGGGGCCCTTGGCCCCCCCCCCAAAAATTTTAAAAAAAAAAATTTGGGGCCCCCCCCCCCCCCCTTTTTTTTTTTTTTTAAAGGGGCCCCCCACCTCCCAAAAAAAAGGGGGGGGGGCCCCCCCCCCACCCCCCTTTTTTTTTAAAAAGGAAAGAAATTAAAAAAGGGAAAAAGGGGCCCCCCCATATTTGTAAAATTCGGGGAAAAAACCCCCGGGCCCCCAAACCCCCACCTTTTTTTTTTTCGGGATGAACTTACCAATCTAAGGGTACCCGGCCCCCCCTTTTTTAAATTTTGGGGAAAAAATTTGGCCCCCCAACCCCCCCCCCTTTTTAAAAATTTGGGGGAACTTACAAATCCAAGGCTTCCCCGGGCCCCCCCCCTTTTTAAAATTTGGGGAAATTTAAAAAACCCCCCCCCCCCCCACCATATTTTTAAAAAAGGGGGAAAAAAAAAAAAACCCCCCCCAACCCTTTTTTCCCCCCCAAAAAAATTTTTTTGGAACCCCAAAAATTTTAAATTCGGGAAAAAACCCCCCCCCAAAAAAAAAAAAAAAATTTTCAAAAAAGGCCCCCCTCCCCCCCCAAAAAAAAAAATTTTAAAAGGGGGAAAAACAATCCACCTTTTTAAAAAAATTTTTTTTAAAAAGAACCCCCCTCCCCCTAAAATTTAAATTTTTTTTTGGCAAACCCCCAATTTAAAACCCCAAATTTTTGTCCCCCCCCCCCAAAAATTTTTAAAATTTTTTTTTTGGGGGGAAAAAAACCCCCCCCCCCGAAAAAAAAAATTTAAAAAAAAATTTTTTTTCCCCCCCCCAAAATTCCCTTTAAAATTTTTTCCCCCCCCCCCTTTTAAAAAAAATTTCCCCCTTTCCCCCCCCCCCAAAAAAAAAAAAAAACCCGGGGGGGGGGGGGGGGCCCCCCCCTTTTTTTTGGGGGGTTAAAAACCCCCCCCCCCCCCCTTTTTTTTGGGGGGGAAAAAAAGCAACCCCCCCCCCCTTTTTTTTTTAAAAAATTTTAAATTTGAGCCCCCCCCCCCCCCCCAAAAAAAAAAATTTAAAAAAATTTTTTAAAAAAAGGCCCCCCCCCCAAAAAAGGGAAAAAAGTTTTTCCCCCGGGCCCCCCCCCCCAAAAAAGGGAAAAAAAATTTTTCCCCAACCACCCCCCTTTAAAAATTTTTTAAAACAAATTTTTTGGCCCCCCCCCACCCCCTTTTTTTTTTAAAAAAATCTAAAGCCCCCCCCCCCCCCCAAAAAAGGGAAACCAAATTTAAAACCCCCCCCCCCCAATTTTTTTTTGGGGGGGAAAAAAAAAACCCCCCCCCCTTTTAAAAAAGGGAAAAATTTTTTTAAACCCCCCTTCCCCCCTTTTAAAATTTTTTTTAAAAAAAGGGAAAACCAACCCCCCCCCCAAAAAAATTTTTTTTTTTTTAAAAAGGGCCCCCCCCCCCCAAATTTTAAAAATTTAAAAAAAAAAAAATTTCCCGGCAATTCCCCCCCCCCCTTTTTTTTTTAAAAAAAAAACCCCCCCCCCCCGGAAAAAATTTTTTTTTTAAAAAGAACTTACCGGGAAATTTTTGGGGGTTCCCAAATTTTAAATTTTTGGGGAAAACCCCCCCTTTTTTTGGGAAATTTTAAATTTTAAAAAAAAACCCCAACCCCCCCTTTTTTTTAAATTTTTTTTGGGGTTAACCCCCCCTTTTTTAAACCCCCAAAAATTTTAAAATTGGGAAAAAAAAGGGGGGGGCCCCCTTTTTTTTTCCGGGGGCCCCCCCCCAATTTTAAAAAAAAATTTTAAATTTGGGGGCCTTCCCCCTTTTTAAAAACCCCCCCCCCAAAAAAAATTTGGGGGCCTTCCCCCTTTTTTTGGGGGGAAAAAAAAAAAGGGGGCCTTCCCCTTTTTTTGGGGGGAAAAAAAAACCCGGGGGCCCCCCCTTTTTGGTTTCCCCGGGCCCCCCTTTTTAAACCCCCAAAAAAAAAACTCCCAAAAAAAATTTTTTTTTTTTCCCCCCCAAAAAATTTTTTCCCCCGGGGGGCCCCCCGTTAAAATTTTCCCCCCCCTTTTTAAAAAAACCCCCCCTTTTTTTCCCCCCGAAAAAAAATTTTTTTTCCCGGGGCCCCCCAAATTTTTTAAAAACCCCCCCCTTTTTAAATTAAATTTAAAATTTTTAAAAAGGGAAACCCCCAAAATTTTTTCCCCCCCCCCCCAATTTTTAAAAAAAAGGGGGAAAAAAAATTTTTTCCCCCCGGGGGGCCCCCAAAAAAAATTTTCCCCCCCCCCCCTTTTTTAAAACCCCCCCCCCCAATTTTTAAATTTGGGGGCCTTCCCCCAAAAACCCCCCCCCTTTTTTTTAAAAAGGGGGCCTTCCCCCTTTTTTGGAAAATTTAAAAAATTTTTTTTTCCCGGGGCCCCCCCCTTTTAAATTTTAAAACCCCCAAATTTTAAAATTTGGGTCCCCCCCCCCCCCCCCTTTTTGTTAAAAAAGGGAAAAAACCCCCCCCAATTTTTTTCCCCCCCCCTTTTTAAATTTGGGGGAAAAAAATTTTTAAATTTTTCCCCCCCCCCCTTTTTTTGGGGAAAAAAAATTTTTTTCCCTTTTTAAAATTCAAAAAACCCCCCCCCAATTTTGGAAAAAAATTAAAAAAAGGGGCCCCCCCCCCTTTTTCCCCCCCCCCAAAAAAAAGGAAAAAGGGGGACCCCCCTTTTTTCCCCCCAAAAAAACCCCAAAAAACCCCAACCCCCCCTTTTTTTGGGGGGGGAAAATTTTTGGGCCCTTTTCCCTTTTTTTAAAAATTAAAAAAAAAAAAAATTAAAAAAAAAAATTTTTTTTTTTAAAAAATTTTAAAAAAAAAAACCCCCCCCCGAAAAAAAAAGCCTTTTTTCCCCCCCCCCCCCCTTTTTTTTTTTGGGGGAAAAAAAAAGAGCTTCCCCTTTTGGGCCCCCTTTTTTTTTTTTTAAAAAAAAATTTAAAAAACCCCAAAAAAAAAAAATTTAAAAAAAAGGGGGGGGCCCCCCCAAAAAAAAAAAAGGGGAAAAAATTTTTTTTAAAAAATTTTTTTAAAAATTTAAAATTTCAAATTTTTTAAAAGGCCCCCAAAAAATTTTTTCCCTTTTTGGGGAAAAAAAAAAACCCCCCCCCCCAAAAAAAATTTTTTTTTTTTAAAAACAAAAAAAAACCCGGGGTTCCCTTTTTGGGGGGTTTTTTTTTCCCCCCCCCCTTTTTTTTTTTAAAAACCCAAAACCAAAGGAAAAAAAAAAAAAAAAATTTTAAAAAATTTTTTTTTTTAAAAAAGGGTTTCCCCCCCCCTTTTTAAAAAGGGGGGAAAAAAAAAAATTTTTTTTTTCCCCCCCCCCCCCAAAAAAAAAGGGGGTTTTTTAAAAAAAACCCCCCCCCCCCCCCCAAAAAAAAAAAAAAAAAAACCCCCCCCCCCCTTTTTTAAAACGGGAAAAAAACCCCCGTTTTTCCCCCCTTTTTTTTGGGGGTTTTTTTTTTTTTAAAAAAAAAAAAAAAAAAAAAATTTTTTTTTTAAAAAAAAAAAAAAAAAAAAAAAATGGTTTTTTTTTTTAAAAAAAAAAAAAATTTTTTTTTAAAAAATTTTTAAAAAATTCAATTTTAAAAAGTTTTAAAAAACCCAAAAAAACTTTTTTTTTCCGGAAATTTTTAAAAAAAAAAATCCCCCAAAAAAATTTTTTTGGGGGGTTTTTTTTGGTTTAAAAGGGCGGTTTAAACCAAAAAAAAAAAAAAAAAAAAAAATTTTTTTTTTGGGGGTTAAAAAAAAAAATTTTTTAAAAAAAAAAAAAAAAGGGGGTTTTTTTTTCAAAAACCCCCTTTTTCCCCCCTTTTTTTTGGGGTTACCTTTTCCCTCCCCCCCCCTTTTTTAAAAGGGGAAAATTACAAATTGGCCCCCCCCCCCCCTTTTTTTAAAAAAGGGGGGTTTTTTTTAAACCTTCCCCCCCTTTTTTTTTTTTGGAAACCAAAAACCCCCCCCCCCAAAATTTTTAAAAAAAAATTTTTTCCCCCCCCCCCCCAATTTTTTTGGGGGAAAAAAAAATTTTGGAACCCCCTTTTTAAAAAAAAAAATTTTTTTTCTAAAATTTTTAAAACCCAAAAATTTTTTAAAAAAAGGGGCCCCCCCCCAAAAAAAAATTTTTTTAAAAAAACCCCCCCCCAACCAATTTTTTCCGGCCCCCAATTTTTTTTCCCCCCCCCCCCTTTTTTTTTAAAAATTCCCCTTTTTAAAAAGGGCCCCCCAAATTTTAAAAAAGGTCCCCCTTTTTTCCCTTTTTTTTTTAAAAATTTTTAAAAAAACCCCAACCCCCCAAAATTTTAAATTTTTTTTAAACCCAAAAAAAAAAACCCCAAATTTTTTCCCGGGGAAAAAAAAGGCAACCCCCGGAATTTTAAATTTTTTTGGGGGGGGGCCCCCCCCCCCAAAAAATTTTGGGGTTTTAAAAAAGGCTAAGGGGCCCCCCCCTTTTAAAAAAGGGGAAAAAAAAAACCCCCCCCCAAAACCCCCCTTTTTTTAAAAAGGGGGGAAAACCAAACCCGGGCCCCCCCCCCCAAATTTTTTAAAAAGGGGGAAATTTTTTTAACCCCCCCCCCCAAAATTTTTAAAAAAAGGGGAAAATTAAAAAAAATTTCCCCCCCCCCTTTTAAATTTTTTTTTTTCCCAAACCCCCCCCCCCAATTTTAAAAATTTTTTAAAACCCCTTTTTCCCCCAAAACCCCCCTTTTTTTTTTAAAAAAAGGGAAAAAAACCCCCTTTTTTCCCCCCCCCCCTTTTAAAAATTTGGGTTCCCCCCCCTTTTTAAAAAACCCAAAAAAAATTTTTTAAATTGGGGTTTTTTTCCCCCAATTTTTCCCCCAAAATTTTTTTGGGGAAAAAAAAATTGGAAAATTTCCCCCCAAAAAAAGGGGGCCCCCCCCAAAAAAAATTTGGGGGCCCCAATTTTTAAATTTAAAAAAAAAAAAATCCCCCCCAAATTTTTAAAAAAAATTTTTTAAAATTTTAAAAATTTTCCCCCAAAATTCCCCCCAAAAAATTTTTTTTTTAAAAATTTTTTTGGGGGCCCCCCCAAAAAATTTTTTTTTTTTTTTAAAAAGGGTCCCCCCCCCCCCAATTTTTAAAAAGGGGGGTTTTTAAAATTTTCCCCCCCCCCCCTTTTTAAAAAAGGGGTTTTTCTAAAAAAACCCCCTTTTAAAAAAGGGGGGCCCTTTTTCCCCCCCAACCCCCCCCCCGGGAAAAGGGGGGGGAAATTTTTCCCCCCAAATTTTGAAATTCCCAAAATTTAAAAAAATTTACCCCCCCAAATTTTTCCCCCCCAAAATTTTTTAAAAAGGGGCCCCCTTTTCCCCCCTTTTTAAAAACCCCTAAAAATTTTTTTTCCCCCCCCCTTTTAAAACCCGGGGAAAAAAAATTTCCCAAAAAAACCCCCCCCCTTTTAAAAGGGGAAAAAAAAAAATTTGGGCCCCCCCAAAAATTTTTAAAAAAGGTTTTCCCCCCCCCCTTTTTTAAAAAAAATTTTTTACTTTTTTAAACCCCCCCCCCCAATTTTAAAATTTGGGAAAATTTTTTTTTTTAAAAAAACCCCCCCCCAAATTTTTTTTTGGGGGGGAAAATTTTTAAAGGCCCCCCCCCCCCCCCAAAAAAAAAAAAAAAAATTAAAAACCCCCCCCCAATTTTAAAATTTGGGTTTTTCCCCTTTTCCCCCCCCCCCAAATTTAAAAAAGGGTTTTTGGGTTTTTTTCCCCCCCCCCCCCCTTTTTTTTTTTTTCCAAAAAATTTCCCCCCCCCCCCAATTTTTAAAAAAGGGGAAATTTCAAAGGGCCCCCCCCCTCCCCCTTTTTAAAATTGGGGTTTTTTTTTTTAAAAAAACCCCCCCCAAAAAATTTTTTTGGGGGGGGAAAAAAAATTTCCCAACCCCCACCCCCAAAAAAAAAAAAAGTTTTTTTCCCCCCCCCCCTTTTTTTTTTAAAAAAAAAAATTTTTTTTTAAAAAAAAAAATTTTTTTTTTTTTTAAAGAACTTCCCCCCCCCCCCCCAAAAAAAAGGGGAAATTCCCCCCCCAATTTTTTTAAATTTTTTTGGGATCCCAACCCCCCCAAAAAAAAAAATTTTTTTTTTTGGGGTTAAAAACCCCCCCCCCAAAAAAAAATTTTTTTTTCAAAACCCCCCCCATAAAAAACCCCCCCCTTTTTAAAATTTGGGTCCCCCTTTTTAAATTTTAAAAAAATTTTTTTGGGGAAAAAAAAACCCCCCTTTTTTCCCCCCCCTTTTTTTGGGTAAAAACCCCCCCCCCCCCCAATTTAAATTTTTTAAAAAGGGAAAAAAAAGGCCCCCCCCCCCCTTTTTAAATTCCAAAAAATTTTTTTCCCCCCAAGGAAAAAAAATTTTTTGGGGAAAAATTTTTTTCCCTTTTTTAAAAATTTTAAAAATTTTAAATTTAAAAATTCCCAAAATTTTTTTTCCCCCCCCAATTTTCCCCCCAAAAAAAAAACGGGAAAAACCCCCCCCCCGGGGGTTCCCAAAAATTTTTTTAAAAAAAAAAAACCCCCCCCCCCCAAAAAAAAGGGGAAAAAAAAAATTTTTTTTTTTTTGGCCCCCCCCTTTTAAAATTTTTAAATTTAAAAAAGGGGGACCCGGGGCCCCCCCCCAAAAAAAAAATTTTAAAAAACAAATTTTAAACCCCCCCCCTTTTTTTTTTGGGGTTAAATTTAAATTTGGACCCCCAATTTTAAAAAGGGGGGGTTTTTTTTAAAGGCCCCGGGCCCCCCCCCTTTTAAAAATTTTTTAAAACCTTTTTTTTAAAAACCCCCCCCGGGCCCCCCTTTTTTAAAATTGGGGAAAATTTAAAAAATTTTTCCCCCCCCCCCTTTTTTTAAAAAAATTTTTTTCCCCAAACCCCCCCCCCAATTTAAAATTTTGGGAAAAAAAAAAACCCCCCCCCCCCCCCCAAAAAAAAAACCCACCCAAAACCCCCAAATTTTTTAAAAAAAAAAAAAAAACCCCCCCCCCCCCCCCTTTTTCCGGAAAAAAATTTTTTAAAAAGGAAAATTTTTAAAATTGGGGGCCCCCCCCCAAAAAAAAATTTTTTTTTTTTTTTTTTTTATAAATTTTCCCCCCCCAAATTTTTTTAAAACCCCTTTTTCCCCCCAAAATTTTTTAAAAACCCCCTTTTTTGGGGGGGAAAATTTTTTGGGGGGGGGCCCCCCTTTTTTTTTTTTTTGGTTTTTTTTTAAAAAAAAATTTTTTAAAAAAAAAAAAATTTTTAAAAAAAATTTTTTTTTTTTTTAAGGTAAAAAAAAAAATTTTTTAAATTTTTTTTTTTTAACCCCCCCCGGGAAAAATATTTTAAATTCCAGGTTCCAAAGGCCCCCTTTGGGTTTTTCCCTTTTTTAAAAAAATTTCCCCGTTTTAAAAAAAAAATTAAATTTTTTTTAAAAAAAATTTTTCGGGGGGGAAAAAAAAATTTTTAAAAAAAAAAATTTTTCCCCAAAATTTTTTTTAAAAAAATTTTTTTAAATTTTTAAAAAAATTTTAAAAACCCCCCCAAAAAAATTTTTTTTGGGGTTTTTTTTTTTGGAAAAAAAAAAAATTTAAAAGGGGAAATTTTTAAAAATTTTTTGTTCCCCAAAAAACCCCTTTTTAAAAACGGGGCCAAACCCCCAAAACCCCCCCCTATTTGGGAAACCGGGGGGTTTTAAAAAAAAAAAAAAAAAAAAAAAAAAAATTTTTTTTCCCCCAAAAAATTTTTTCCCCTTTTTTCCCTTTGGGCCCAAAAAAGGGGGGCCCCCCCCCCCTTTTTGGAAAAAAATTTTTTTAAAATTTATTTAAAAAAAACCCCCCAATTTAAAATTTTGGGGAAAAATTAAAATTTCCCCCCCCAAAAAAAAATTTTTTTTATTTTAAAAAAAAGGGGTTTTTTCCCCCCCCCCCGGAATTTTTTTTAAAAATTTTTTAAAAACCCCCCTTTTTAAAAATTTTTTTTGGGAAAAACCCCCCTTCCCCAAAAAATTTTTTAAAAAAAGGCCCTTTTTTTGGGTTTTCCCCCCAAAAAAAAAAAATTTTTTAAAAATATCAAAAAAAATTTAAATTTTTAAAAAAGGGATTAAAACCCCCGGGTTTTTAAAAAACCTCCCCAATTTTTAAAAAAAGGGGGAAAAATTTTTAAAAAAAAAAATTTTTAAAAAAAACCCCCCAAAAAAAAAAAAAAAACCCACAGGAAAAAAAAAACCCCCAAAAAAATTTTTAAAAAAAAAATTTCCAAAAACCCAACCCCGGCCCCCAAAAAATTTTTTTTTTTTGGAAAAATTTTTTTAAAGGGAAAACCCCCCCCCCAAAAAATTTTTTTCAGGGGAAAATTTTTTTTTAAATTCCCCCCCCCCAAATTTTTAAAATTTTTGGTGAAATTTTTTAAATTTTGGAAAAACCCCCCCCCCCAAAGGGTTTGGATAAAACCCCCCCGGGGGGGGCCCCCAAAAAAATTTTTTTTGGGGGGGCCCCCCCCCCCAATTTCCCAAACCCCCCTTTTTTAAAAAAAAAAAATCTCCTTTTTTGGGGGGGAAAAAAATTTTTTTAAAAAAAATTTTTTTTTTTTAAAAACCCCCCCCTTTTTTTAAATTTTTTTAAAAAATTTTTTAAAAAAATCCCCTTTTTAAAAAAAAACCCTTGACCCATTGGGAAAGTAAACCCCCCCAAAAAAAAGGGGTTTTTTTTTTTTTTGGTCCGGTTTTTAAAAAAGGGTTTTTTCCCCCCCTTTTGGTTTTTCCCCCCCCTTTTAAAAAATTTTTAAAAAAAAAATTTTGGGGGGGAAACCCCCCAAAATTTTGGGAAATTGGGTTTTCCCTTTTTTAAAAAATTTCCCCAAATTTTAAAAATTTTTTTTTTTTAAAAATTTTTTTAAAAAAACCCCCCAAATTTTTTTTTTTTTTTTTTTTTAAAAAATTTTCCCCAAAACAAAAAAAAAAAAAAAAAAAAAAACCAAAAAAAAAAAAAACCTTTTAAAAAAAAACCAAAAAAAGGGTCCCCCTTTTTAAAAAAATTTTTTTTTTTCCCCCTTTTTTTTTTTTTTCCCCGGGCCCCCCCAAAAAAAAAAAAAAAGGCCCGGGGGTTTTTAAAATTTGGGTTTTTTCAAATTTTTAAACCCCAAAAAAAATTTTTTTTTTTAAAAAAAAAACCCCAAAAAAATTTTTTTTTCCCCCCCCTTTTCAAATTTTTTCCCGGGGGAAAAAATTTTTTAAACGGGAAAAAATTTTTTTTTTCCGGGGGCCCCCATTTAAAAGGAAAATTGGGGGAAAAAAAATTTTTTAAAAACCCCGCCCCTTTTTTTTTTTAAAAAAAAAAATTTTTTCCCAAAAAAAATTTTTTTTGGGGGCCCCTTTTTCCCCCTTTTTTTTGGGGGAAAAATTTTCCCCAAAACCCCCAAAAAATTTTTTTTTTGAACCCAAAAAAAAATTTTTAAAACCCCTTTTTCCCCTTTTAAAAAAAAAATTTTTTCTTTTTAAGGTTTTTAAAAAACCCCCCTTTTTTTTTAAAATTTTTTTAATTTTTTTTTTTTTTTTAAAATAAAATAAAAAAAAAAAAAAAAGGCAAAAATTTTCCCCAAAAATTTTTTTTTTAAACCCCCCCAAAAATTTTTTTTTTTTTTTTTTTTTTTATTTTTTTAAAAAGGCCCCCCCAAAATTTTTTTTAAAATTTTTTAAAATTTTTTAAAATTTTCCCAAACCCCCCCTTTTAAAATTGGGGTTTTTTTTTTTTCCCCCCCAAAAAGGAAAAAATTTTTTTTTTTAAATTTTTTTTTTTTAAAAAAACCATTTTGAAATGACTACAATTATGGCGCTTGGTTAGCAAGATCTTTTCCATCAATATAATTTGCAGGTCTACTGGTGCACTTTTGAAGCTAGTGGAAGTACAAATACAGGGATAGAGTTAAACAGGTTTAGCCTTTGGAAACACCATCCTTCTTAACAAATTTGTTTTATGCTGTGCGGAGATGCGAATTTATTATGAAAACGAAAAACAATTTTGAATTAGTTTCACAGGGAAGGCTCCTCAGTCGTGGATATTAGCGCTGATGTACAGAATCAGTAGATATTCATTTAAAAACACCATCGCCTTAGTTTATAACACTCTAAAGTGAAAACTGTCTATTCCACAGAGGTACAAAGTTTTACGTTTACTCTTTCCCGCGATTTTATTGTGAAAAGACGTGTGACGTCATAACCCTGTAGACAGCGTTGTTTATGAATGAAATTGACCACGGTCTTCTAGATCACGGAGCTAAATTCACCTCTCGGCCGTTCACCAGCTTGTGTTAAAACAATAGTTCATTGTTGATATTTTCTTTATTAATGTTATAATAAAACCATTAATCGTTATAAATGTATACACAAATTTGCAAATGTTATATCTTTATGTACAAATAATTGTTTATTAGCATTTTTTAATCATACTAGAAAAAAAAATTAATTCCTAAAAGGCAAATAGTAAGATAATCACCAAAAATGATTTCTTTTTCAATGACCACACAGTGATTGGTTGTAGGGTTATGACGTATTGCCCTGTTTTTCCAGCCATTATTACGTGTAAAACTTTAAGCTCACTTTTATGACTGAAAATATTTTGTAAATAACAAAAATTTGATATTTATGTAACTTAATGAGAAACTAGCCCTGAATACAGTAGAATAATTTTTAAATGTTGTGAGTCTTCCCTATTCATTGCTTTTGAAAACGCGCATTGGTTCTTATTTTCTCCCAGGTGTATGTTTTACTGTATGAAAATAAAATACTAGCCTACAAATATGGAAGGAAATCTCAACAATCACATAATAATATAAAAAAGTATTAATTAATAATTTTTTAAATACCTTTTCTACTCTTGTTATAACAGAGGATTTCTTTGACAAGACGAGTACTTTGTTCATTTGACTTGGCTTGAGTCCAGCGTGTAGTCCAGTCCTGCGTAGTACTATTGAGTAAAGATTCTATACCCAATGGTAGTACGTACAAGGTTCAATCTTTTACGAAACACCTCCAACATCAACATATACTACTCAGTAGTCATCACTCAGTTACTCAGTACACAGCACTGCCAAGTGCCGACGACAACAAATTGACTTTTTAAAAATGATTTCATAAAAATGTTTTTTTCAAGATCAAAACCATCCTACACATTTCAACCAATATTTTCAATTTATTCTTCTTTCTTTTCTTGTAGGTTCAAGTCACAACAGATTTTGCTCAAAATGTTAACTGCACGCTAAATACTTGTACCGGATGTCTGTTTAAAATTTCAGTGCAATCTGTTTAGCCGTTCGGCCGTTCTGGAGCAAAGTCACAGACAAAAAACAGATCTAGTGGCGTTTGAGTTGAATTGTAGACTTCAGTCGCTGCGCTCCCTCGTCTATACACCTCGTCCCGTGCCTACCAGAACAGGTGACAATGTCGCTAAATAGCCAAACAAGCCCCACAACAAATTAAAACAAAAAAAAACTACTTTATTTTATCCAAAATTGAAAAACAATCAAACAAAAATTCACTGTCACTCAAAGTCAAACAGCTGTTGAGAAAAACAAATTACCAACCTTAGAAGAGTGCGCCGGTCTAGCTCAAGTCAGTAGTCTTGCCAACTGCTGAAGTTTAATTTAAGAAAACTGAAATAAAATATTGAGTGGGACAGACACGACAACGAAAGGTTAACACAAATTAACAAAACCAGTTTCAAAATACAATTATAATGAATCAAATCAAGTTATGTTACATTTACAATTACAAAAACATGTTATCAAATTCTCAAAAGTTCCCAATAATAAAAGTTCTCAATAATAAAAAGTTCTCAATAATAAAAAGTTCTCAATAATAAAAAGTTCTCAATAATAAAAAGTTCTCAGTAATAAAAAGTTAGCCAGCCATTTTATAAAAGTTCGTTCGTAGATAGCAAGTTTGTTTTACCGTGTTATCGCGATTCGTAGATTTGTAGATATTGACCAGGTCCAGGGGTCAAGTTCTCGCCCAAGTTCCAAGTTCCAAATTCTCGCCCAAGTTCTCGCCCACGTTCCAAGTTCCAAAATCCAAACGATCGAAGTTCCAAATTCTCGCCCAAGTTCCTGGTTGATCCGCCCTGTCTAGAGCCCCAACCCGGACGTGAAGTCTCCTCGAGAGACCAAGTAAGTGTGTTTTTGAAGAATCAGCCTTCTCTGCTAGCGTTCGTTTCGACTGATGATTTTGTGACGTAGTCACGGAAATTGAGTGTTGTAATTGGCTTAGTCTATTACGCCCTGGTGATTAGGCAGAAGTGGGGGTATGTTTTCGGTCCCACGGTTCTAAAAAACGTGACGTAGTTGCATGATGAAACTCAGATAGTTTATTGATACCAACCATTCAAAAGATGCATAGCAATCACACACAAGTCACCCGGGACTGTCATTCCGTCGGGAGATTTATGCACGCACGTGCAAGTTGTGTTGCGCAAATGTTGATGAAAGTAATGTTTCCACACTCCACAAGCTATGTGTGACGTCACTGAATGACCAGAGTTCGGGTGCACTTGCCGATAATGTAGCGCAGTGAACGAGAAAACATTCCAATCTCACAGATAAGATTACGACTGTGACATGTTTATTTGATTCCTGCACACAGAGTACACGGACATCGATTACGTAATCACCGCAGCTGGCCATGGCCATGACGACGCGGATACGAAGCACAAACACTAGTCATTATTTATTACGCGTGGCTGATAAATTGTCATTACACAATAAAATGAAATATTATTGGCTGAAATAGTTCATGTAATTATTTAAATGTAATTAATTATTCAAAATAATTATACAATTTGAAAGGCGGGAACAAATTAATATTTAAATATCTTTGAAATTGTCTCATATCAGACCAAAAGGTTACAACAATTGTTGGGTGAACCTCCTATTTTGTTTTAATTTTAAAAGCACGATGTAATTTTAAACATTATGACATTTGATATTTTTCATAGATAATTTATATTGTCCGTAAAAAGTTAAAGATATAAAAAAACTCACGAATCATTATCAGAAAATGCCACCC
Organism: Sweltsa coloradensis; assembly: GCA_024449915.1. Lineage (NCBI taxonomy): Eukaryota > Metazoa > Arthropoda > Insecta > Plecoptera > Chloroperlidae > Sweltsa > Sweltsa coloradensis. The sequence goes on from JAMZAV010004791.1 coordinate 35,975, forward strand.
CGACTTGTCGACGCCCTCGCTTCTTCTCTCCCACGCGGAGGACGAGGGGTTTAGAAGTATTGTTATGTCTGGCAGTTCTTTCTTGGCTTTATAAAACGGCGTCGTAAAACTGATCCCTGTTTAGCATAGAACACTGCACTGCAGCTGCTTTCACTTGAGACCACGGTTTATATAAATTACCAATGATTTAAGGTTAATGATTCTGGAAGCCCCTACTTTTATACCTCCAATCACGCGCGTCGAGGAAAATAAATCTGAGAATGGGTTCATTATTTAAGTTAAATATCAGCTTTTAGAATCGACTCGCTCTTGCTTTTTACTACACTTACAGCTATGGGATTATGTGTAATTATTATTGTGGGCTATGTGAGGAGAAATCTGATGTAATCTATCATTATTGTATTGTTTATTGTGTGTAATAAATAAATAAATATTAAAAATAAATAATTTTCGTGATAGGTATGTGTAGCACCGTAAAAGTATTACGGTATTACAAATGTAAAATTTTGAATGGCACTATAGCATTTGGCTCTAAAATTGTTTTGCCATGTAGGTAACGGTTTTCATTTGAGTAGCATAACATCAATTAATTTTTATCCTGATAGAAATATAAACATAAATCGAGATGTTTATGTATTAATATTTAGCGATCAGGTTTTCGGAGTTCGAGACTGAAGTTTATCACTAGAGAATTATTGTACAAATGAGAAAAAATCTATTTCTTTGCATTAGAGAAGTTCTCCTACTTTTAGCGGTACACAACACTTTATTATAAACAGTTTCAGTGTGTTCTTTACTAGTGACCATGCAACGGCTAAATGTCGCGTGGTCGCGCTAGCATCACAGTGTACGGAGAGCGATCTGTGTTCCAGGATTCATGTCAGGCCAGATAGTCTGCTGTGACGTCAGGATGCATCGAATTACATGTTTTATTGAACACGTGGATTGCGTTGGATTGTATTTGATTTCGAAATATTATACAACCAATAACAATGTTCCATTAAGCCGCATTCTACACATTGCTCAATGAAGACTTGTATACTCAAACCGCGGCGTCGGTGGTATCAGCTCTCGACTCGACACCCTCGCAGGGGCTTACTTACGTGCAACGTCTTCACGCAGGCGGCAGGAATGAGCTTCAAGACCTCGTTTCCCGTCCGCGAGCCTTCAGACCACTACCCCGCTTCAAGTTCCCTCATCCGCCTTTTGCCTTTCGATTCGTCTAACTCTATAAATGTCATGTTCTCTTGTTGTCTTTCATGTAATGTTAAACTTGTAACTCTGTAATCAGTGTGTCAGGCTACAGAGGGCCACACTTGCCCTACATTAGCCTTCCTGTCCTATGGGCAGGTAAAATTCAATTCAATAAACTGACTATATAATCAACTTTGTGATATTAGAGTGTTAGAAGCGATCTTATACTTGATAAATATCGCGCAAATGTCACGTCTCAATCCAACCTGGATGAGTTGCCAATCAGATTAGCTTGGTATTGATTCTTGAACACTTAGGTTGTCATCGAAGATTAATATTGGAGAGTTGGATTAGCAGGATTACATATTGGAAAAACTCACAAAACGCAGCTTATGTAGTGCTATAGCGCTATATTATTTCATTATTAGTGCACGGTGTGTTTTAACACAACCGCTCTATAAGTGAAACAATTGAAGAAGACGCATTGTCCTAAAAGTGCATATCAGCATTCAAGCCATGTTAACGGAAATTGAACGGATAATTGGATGAGCGAAGCGAGCGAAGCGAAGATTCCATTTCACTACACTGGAGAAAAAATCCGGAATGTTTTTTTTTTCTTTCTTTCTTTCTTTCTTTCTGTATTTTTGTCTGTCTGTTAACACGATTCCGGCTAAACCGATACTCCAATTGCGATGAAATTTTATGGAGGCCTTCGAAATCTCTTAACTTAGAACTGCCACATTTTTGAGCGCAATCGAAAAATTATTTCTCATGAAAATCGCAATTTTACGATTTTTTTCGATTTTTTGAAAATTTATTTTACTTATAACAACTACATGCTTTATCCGATTTTAATGATTTTTTCACAGAAACTTAATTTTATGAATTAAGATATTCGTGTGAAATTTAAGTGCAATCGAAATTTTTTTTTTATTTCATGAAAATAAATTTTGTGTTTTTTTTTCTTTTTTAAGACAATTATTTTACTTATTACACCTACATGCTTGATTCTATTGTAATAAGTTTTTCACAGAACCTTAATTTTATTAATTTATTTATTCGTGTGAAATTCGAGCGCAATCGAATAATTATTTCTTCTAAAAATCCCAATTTTTCGATTTTTTTCTTTTTTAAAAATTACGATTAATTAAAAAAAATTAAAATTGAAGTTTATTTTTTATTTAATTTATTTTAATTTAAAAAAAATTGAACTTAGTAATAATTTTTTCACAGAACAACAGAAAATCCGCATAACACATGGCAGCTCAATGCACCAATTACGCTCATCCAACAACGCGGCGGGACTTTTTCCTAGTACGATATAATACTGCTCCTTCATTGACTGTCAATATTACAACCAAACAAAATTACCTTATTTTAGTAGGTCCTATGTTGTTTCGTTAAAAGCTTAAAACTAAAGTCTGTAAGATAAAATGTGAAATTGTTGTGATCAGTATGACTTTAAAGTTCAAAGTTTAAACTATGGTTTAATTTCCTGATCACAAAAATTAAATCTTTGTTCTTGCAGCAATATTTAATATTATTATTACATTTAATATGATCTATAAGTCACTTCCTTGATTTTGCATATAGGCCTTTATGTGAATATTAAAATCCATCAATTTCGCGTGGATTTAATATTGGCGGTATTCTTTCACACGTCTGGGTTCGCTGGCTGTAGCTTCCCGCTGTTCACACAAGTTGTCTATGAAATGAACGGTGATTAATGACGATGTATTGCAAACATGGAGCTCACGCGTGAAGGAAGGGGAGGGTGCTCACCTGAGGTGTTCGGCTGTGTGTACAGTGTTCTGTCATAGTCACAGGGGGAGGGTGCTCACCTGAGGTGTTCGGCTGTGTGTACAGTGTTCTGTCACAGTCACAGGGGGAGGGTGCTCACCTGAGGTGTTCGGCTGTCTGTACAGTG